>CM076578.1:1617684285-1617692422 GCA_034641835.2 Pinus albicaulis
TGTCGGGCTTCAAAATATTATAGCGCTCCAATACAATAGATTCTTACAATGCAGGATCAAACCCTTGATAATTACAATACATGAAATATTTAACTGCAAACTACATCGGTTTCCCTATCTACTTCGACATCCTTTCATTAACTACAACTAAGAACAAATTAGACAAGTGTGGCCAAGCAATGGCCACAAAAAAATACATCTGACAAGCACCACTTGTGATATTAACTTCGGCAGTTCTTCATGAATTAAAAGGTAAGCCTAAGGTGGCTCATTCAGTCTTGAAAAGGCAACGATAAATTGCTCTGACATCCCTGTCAACCTTTTGGACTACCTTTTCTGGATCATTAAATATGATGCAGTGCTGGCACTTTTAGTTGTGTTGGGAAAAATACTGAGAGGGGTGGGTGAATCAGTATTTACAGCATATTCAAAACTTTTACTTTTTCATGCTCTAAAACCCATACGCTACTTTGCTGAAGCCAACTAGCGTATGTACGCAGATATCCTTCATAAAACTCGCGTATACACAGAGAACTAATTATGTCATTAATTCTTCAATTAAACCATTCCATCATTTAATCATCAGATATTCAATAAGCAGTAAACATGTGCAGTAAGAACAGAATAAACCATCACACAAGCATCACACATGAACACCAGGATTTTTAGGTGGAAACCCAAGTCGGGAGAAAACCACCACTGCAGTTGCTCAGCCTTCAATATTTTATTATAGAGAAAACATCTTACAACATATGTGTCGAAGGCAGATTTGACCGGTAACGCAAAAATTCGCACCGCGCTCGTTTACCTCGGCCTCTCCTCGGGAAGGGAGTTCAGCAACCCCCGACTCGCTTTTACCGTCTTCTCCCCGGAAGGGAGCTACGACCCCCTGACTCGTTTACCAGCCTTTCCCGGAAGGGAGCTACGACCCCCCGATCTCGTTTACCAGCCTCTCCTGGAAGGGAGCTACAACCCCCTGACTGAAGGCTACAACCTTCAGCACCACCTTGGACCACGCTTCATCAATTTTCACACTGGATCCAACAACTTCAATAGAACACCACTTGCAGGCCACATTTCATCATATTTTCATACTGGACCCTTTCCATACTTTTAAGCACAACCATACATCATCAACAGATACATATCAACACAACATCCGGAGAAGCGTAAACACACAGTAATGTATCGAAATTTTTACAATTTCTTGCTTCAGCAAACCCTAGTTTGCATACACGCTTTCCTTTCACTGATGTCGCGTGTATACGCGCTTCCGTCCACACAAACCAGCGTATACTTCAGTACAAATTTCATTGCGCATACGCGCTTTCTCTTCAGCGAAGCCGCGTGTATACGCGCTTCTTCTGCGGCAAAATAGCGTATAGATATTCAACCATTACAGAGCTGCATACTTCTTCAGATCAGACATTCAGTTCAGATTCAACCCTTTTACTTCAGACAGATGTTCGCCTCAATTCAGATCTAAGTCTTCCATAAGCAGATCTAGTAGATACAAGTGCATTTCAGATCTAGATCCCCTTCTTCATGATTGGTGCATCATACATTAAGATTTATCTTCAAGTGTAACCCTTTCCATTCAGATCTACTTCGGAGAGATACTTCGTAGTGAAGTATTCATTCAAGCTCGTACATCTTGCACCCACACTCATGATTTGCACAATGAATTTCTTCTCCTTATATAGGTTTATCCTTTTTCAATACCACGGGCCAAAGCAATACCATGAGCCTTCAATACCACGGGCCAAAGCAATACCATGAGCCTTCAATACCATGAGCCCAAAACTACATTACTTCCGATGTTATTCATGGACGGGGTCAATTAGGCGGATCATTACCCAATACAATGGGTCAATACCATGGTGGTCACCCCTGGTTTTGCACTTTTTGAGTGCTTTTACCCATACGCGACTTGGAACGTTCTTTTCCGCGTGCATATGCGACTTCCCTTAGACAGATCCGCGTATTCATAGAGACATACTCTTTTCATCATACTTTGAGCACATTCTGAATTCCTTTCTTCATTGCCTTCTGTACACACTGTAGATACATCATAATTTCTTCATCAAGAACATATTCTAGCAAGCACAACTTCATCAAGTAAGTTTCCATCATCTTTATCAAGTGGGTTTCCTTT
The DNA here is from genome assembly GCA_034641835.2 of Pinus albicaulis. Lineage (NCBI taxonomy): Eukaryota > Viridiplantae > Streptophyta > Pinopsida > Pinales > Pinaceae > Pinus > Pinus albicaulis. The sequence goes on from CM076578.1 coordinate 1,617,686,441, forward strand.
CAGGGACAACACTCAACAGCATAAACATCATTTACCAAGTCCATTACGTCAAGAATAACTTTATCAGGTGGATTGTCATCAAGGACAACACATGTCAACAGTCGCATGTCTTCATCTTCATTCAGTGGGTTGCCATCAAGGACAACACTCTGCATCATATTTCCAACAATCTCCCCCTTTGGACTTGATGGCCACGATGGTGTTTGGATACCACAACAAATAGATACATTAAGAATATAATGACACCATGTCACTCTCCCAAATATTTGACATCATTATCTTCATTCAAACACCATGTCACTCTCCCCCTTTGACATCAAGGGCAAAGGGCGGATCAACACCAACATACTCTTCCCCTTTTCTCCTCATGTGGAAGAAGCGTTCTGCAGATCTGATATGTACTGAAGTGGCCAAGCTCCCCCTGAGTTCATGCTGAATCTGCAAACATATTTTTCAATGAAATACATGACTCTATGAACTTCCTATCACCAAAGACTCATACTTACAACAATTATCCATCCAAGTGGATTTACATATGAGATTCAACTACCCAACCAAGTGGGTTTACAAATTTGACTCAGCTACCCAACCAAGTGGGTTTACAAAATTGACAAGTCCTTACATGACTGAATATTACAATTTTACATCATGGGTCACCACATGACCTTTTCATCAACAAATATGAATTTTCATAACCAATACCAAAAAGACCTCAAGAGAGATCATATATCAGAACCACCATAATGCCAACAATGCATTATACTCAGCAAAGCTAATGCTCCCCCTGAATCTGTGCAACCAAGCAACCTTTCCAAATGACTAAGGCTCCCCCTTAGTTTGTGCATCCTGAAAACTTTCACCAACAAATCATCAAAGCATCTTTATCAAAACATTAGAAATGGAATTATGAGAACTGGAACACCACCAGAGATACAAAATAGTATCAGAGATACCAAACAACACTGCAGCTGTGCTGAAGAGAGCTGACTTCAACCAAAAAAATGCTAGCAATCATACATACGCAGTTTTCTGTGCAGGAACTCACGTATATACGTGACTGTGTTTCAGGAAACCCGCGTATCCCATACCATCTTCTAAATTTCAACCAGATCTGATTCTCTGTGAGGCAAAGACATTTTTTAGCTTCTTTCTGAGACATTTGAATGCTTCCCTGGACTACAGATAGATAGAACAGTGTAGTTGTGTCTTCAAGCGTCATCCAATGGTGGTAGCATAAGCGCATTAGTAACCAAGTCTTCATATTTCGGGCAGCATCAATACATTCTTTCCAAGAGAGATTATCATACCAGGACAGCATCTTCAAATATGTGTCAAGCAATCATTCATGTGGTCCAACATCATCAAGATCTTCAAGAGTTAACATGAAGAAACATATGTAGGCAATAGATCACAACCATAGTAACAAACTCTCCATGATCCATTCTCATTTATGAATCATAATACTTCCAAGTCATCCATGTATGAACACAAATGATACTTTTCAGTAAACAGGGATCAACATCTCATCATAATAAACCATGTACCAAGTCATCATCATTTAAGCATGAGTAATAACCAAGAATAAGCAGTCATATTGCAATCATGTAATCATTAATATTCAACCTGATGCTCCCCCTGGACCAGTGCTCCTTTCTAACTTGTGCAACCAGAACACGTTCATCAGCAAGTCATCAACAACAATGGGCTGCCCTTATCTCCGAAATTATAAGACTTTCATCTCAGCAACGAATACTCTTCATTCAACACGCAAACAGGACTCATTCATAAACTTCAAGATAAGACATCAAGTATCATATCATCATCATTTAGATTTGAGAAATTAAGCTGATACAGAGTCAATAATACAGTTATTAACAGTCAGACTGATGCTCCCTCTGAACCTCTGCTCAGATCTTCAGCTATCAGATAAATTTTCTTATCATCAATGCATATGCGGTTGTGTCAACTGGAACTCGCGTGTATACGCAACTTTGTTTCATATAACCCGCATATGGAAAGTGAAATATAGAAAATTTCACACCTTCATCTCCTCCTGCAAATTTACCTTCTGTTCCTGTCTTTTCTTCACACCAGATGCACTGTCAGAAATACATATAACCAGAATAATCAAATCAACCATGAGAGACATCATGCATTGCTCCCCCTGTGACGATACATTACTAGATCTCATAATGTATCCCACATCATTCTTGCAGTCAATAAGAAAATTTAGCTTCAGAAGCGGATGACTGCAGTAGGGTCAGAATTCCCTACGTTTCTGATTGGTCCTCCATCTTGAATTGAGTGTTTTCTTCAAGAAAATCAGTGTCTTCTAGAGCATCCACAAAATTATCCTTTTCTTCTCTAGATTGATTCTTATTCCATCCCTCCATCTTTTTCCAGATTTGTTTAAACTTATTTGTGTGCTGGAAGTTATCCAATTTCTCATATTTGTTCAACCTGCATTCCTTTTCTACATGTCCATACTTGTTACAAGAATAACATCTCATGTTTCCAGAAAAATAAGCATAAGAATCATAATGAGTATTTCTAATCTTCCTCCTTTTACAATCAGCTGCTTTATGTCCATACTTGTTACATGAGAAACAATATCCCCTGAAGAAACCAGAGTACCTTTCTATGTAGGATTTGTTTGTTTGTGGCTGAAATGATCTACTCCTGCAATTTGCTGCAACATGCCCATAATTATGACATTTAAAACATTCAACGTTCTTGAATGAATTCCTTTGAGAATTCATGATTGTTGGTTGATCTTTTGTCTCTTTCAACACTTCTGGTTTTGCATTGACATCCTCTGAATTTTTGGCACTTCTTTGTGAGCTAGATTCTCCTTTAACAGTTTCATGGAAACCAAGACCATGTTTGATAGCAGGAGACCTTTGATTACACAGAATATTGTCCAAGATATTAGTACTATCTTGAAATCTCAAAAGTTTAACCTTTTCTTCTAATTTACCTTTGAGAATGTTTGCCTCAACCTCCAAGGCTTGAAATTTCTTTGTCATGCTTTCTTCTTTCCTTCTTCCATCTTCTACTTGATCTTTCAGATTTAGAATCTCTTCTTTCAACCAATTTTCGTTTTCTTCACATGTTTGTTCCAGCTCTTCATTCTTCCTCTTTGATTTTTCCAGATCTTCTTTGAGAGAGATGATTTCTGCTTCAAGGCCTTCCTTTTCAAATGACAGAGGTTCTTCATTCTTCTTATCTGATGCTTCAAGATCTGTTTGCAGAGAGATGATTGCAGCTTCAAGTCCTTCATTCTTCTTGCTTGATTTTTCAAGATCAGCTTCTAGTTCTTTGATTCGATTGGATGCATAAGTATGAAACCTTTGATACTTGTCCACCTGTCCATTCAGCATTTCTATTTGATCTTTCATTTGAGAGATCATCTCTTTGTAAATGGAATCTTTCTTATCAAATTCCTTTTGTTGTTCTTCAACTTTGATCTTGATAGCTTCTTCTAGATCCACAACTTTACTTTCGCTATATTTACTATTGTTTGCACAAAGAAGAGTATTACAAGTGGCCTTCTTCTTTTCCTTCTTTGCCATGAGTATTTGTAGAGCTTCGTCAGAAACTTCTGGATCCATACTGTCACTTTCACTATCATAATCTTTGCACATGCAGTTAAGTAAGAGACAAGAACAATGATTAATACCTGGTTCATCTTCTTCAATTTTTGCTATACATGATTTCTGAGAGATCTCCTTGTTCCAAGTAGGCTTCTTCTTGTGCTTCTTTGCCATGAGCACTTTCAGATCTTGGTCAGAATCTTCTTCATCTTCACTAGACACTTCATCATCATCTTCTTTTGCATAATAACTCTTTCTCTTTTCAAATTGTTTCCCTTTACCATGTTTTTCTCTATAAGGACATTTAGCAACATAGTGACCAACTTTTCCACACTCAAAACATTTGAAGGGAAGCTTACCTTTGAATCTTCCAGTACCTAGTTGGAGCTTTCTCACGAAATTCGCTTCTTCTTCATCGGATATATAGCTGGATTCTTTGACAACTTCCTTTTCCTTTCCTTTTGTAGATGCCTTAAAAGCAACTTCTCTTGTTTGAGAAGGACCTCCTTGTCTCATTTCAAAAGCAGTCAGAGTACCATGTAATTGAACAATAGTAAGCGTTTGCAGATCTTGCCTTTCTTCAATAGCTAAAACTTTAGAGTCAAATTTTGAAGTCAAGGATCTTAAGACCTTTTCCACCAGAGTAGTATCAGTTATGGTTTCACCCAAATTTCTCATTCGATTTACAATATCATCCAGACGAAGAAAGAAACTGGCAACACTCTCATCACTATGCATCTTCAAATTTTCATATTCAATTCTAAGAGTTTGGATTTTTGCACTTTTTACCTTTGTGTCTCCTTCATAGCTTAGAATGATTTTGTCCCATATTTCTTTTGCTGAATGTAGCTGCATCACTTTAGCAAATTCTGATTCAGACATGCTTCCTAATAAGACATTTACTGCTTTTGCATTGATTTCATACTTCTTCCTTTCTGCTGCATCAGTAGGAATACTTGCCGGGTATTGGTAACCTTCTTCCACGATTGCCCATACATCTGCACCAAGACTTTGCAGATATGCTTTTGTTCGTACCTTCCAGAATATCAGATTGCTTCCATTGAATAGAGGAGGCTTTATAGACATCACTCCTTCTTGACTTCCCATTGTGACGGATCTCCTTCAAGCGATCAAGCTTCTGCAGAAGGACCACCCTCTGATACCAATTGTTGGGAAAAATACTGAGAGGGGGGGTGATCATATTTACAAAAGATATTCAAAACTTACTTTTTTCATGCTCTAAAACCCAGCACGCTACTGCTATTAAGTTAACTAGCGTATGTATCACAGATATATCCTTCATAAAACTCGGCGTATACGTGAGAACTAATTATTACACTTCTTTCATTTAAATCATTCCATCATTCATTCATTAGATGTTCTACAAACAGTAAACATGTGCAGTAAGAACAGAATAAACCATCACACAAAGTATCACACATGAACACCAGGATTTTTAGGTGGAAACCCAAGTCGGGAGAAAACCACCGCTGCAGTTGCTCAGCCTTCAATATTTTTATTATAGAGAAAACATCTTACAACATATGTGCTGGTGCAGACTCCTACCAGCAAGCAGGAACCCACCTGCGCTCGTTTACCAGCCTCTCCTGGAAGGGAGCTCCAACCCCCTGACTCGTTTACCAGCCTCTCCTGGAAGGGAGCTACGACCCCCTGACTCATTTACCAGCCTCTCCTGGAAGGGAGCTACGACCCCACAATCTCGTTTACCAGCCTCACCTAGAAGGGAGCTACAACCCCCTGACTGAAGGCTACAACCTTCAGCACCACCTTGGACCACGTTTCATCAATTTTCACACTGGATCCAATAGCTTCAATAGAACACCACTTGCAGGCCACGTTTCATCATATTTTCAAACTGAACCCTTTCCATACTTTTAAGCACAAACATACATCACCAACAGATACTTATCAACATAGATCAGATAACAAAAACACAGCAGAACAGATCAAAAATTTCATACCCCTTGCTTCAGCAAACCCTAGTTTGCATATGCGCTTTCCTTTCACTGATGTCGCGTATATACGTGCTTCTGTGCACACAAACAAGCGTATACCTCTGTGTATATTTCATTGCGCATACGCGCTTTATCTTCAGTGAAGCCGCGTATATACGCGCTTCTTCTGCGGCGAAGTAGCGTATAGATCTTCAATCATTATAGAGCAGCATACTTCAGATGTTCAGTTCAGATTTACCCTTTCACTTCAGACAGATGATCGCCTCAATTCAGATCTAAGTCTTCCATAAACAGATTTAGTAGATACAAGAGCATTTCAGATCTAGATCCCCTTCTTCATCATTGGTGCATCATACATTAAGATTTATCTTCAAGTGTAACCCTTTCCATTCAGATTTACTTCAGAGTGAAGT
>CM076578.1:1617692522-1617776988 GCA_034641835.2 Pinus albicaulis
TTAGACATCTTGCACCCACACTCATGATTTGCACAATGAATTTCTTCTCCTTATATAGGTTTATCCTTTTTCAATACCACGGGCCAAAGCAATACCATGAGCCTTCAATACCGCGGGCCAAAGCAATACCATGAGCCTTCAATACCACGGGCCAAAGCAATACCATGAGCCTTCAATACCATGAGCCCAAAACTACATTACTTCTGATGTTATTCATGGACGGGGTCAATTAGGCGGATCATTACCCAATACAATTGGTCAATACCATGGTGGTCACCCCTGGTTTTGCACTTTTTGAGCGCTTTTACCCATGCGCGACTTGGAACGTTCTTTTTCGCGTGCATATGCGACTTCCCTTAGACAGATCCGCGTATTCATAGAGACATACTCTTTTCATCATACTTTGAGCACATTCTAAATTCCTTTCTTCATTGCCTTTTGTGCACACTGTAGATACATCATATTTTCTTCATCAAGAACATATTCTAGCAAGCACAACTTCATCAAGTAAGTTGCCATCATCTTTATCAAGTGAGTTGCCTTTCAGGGACAACACTCAACATCATAAACACTTACTTATCAAGTCCAGCTACGTCATACCATTCTACTGTGTGATTTCCCCATCAAGGACAACACATGTCAACAGTCGCATGTCTTCATCTTCATTCAGTGGGTTGCCATCAAGGACAACACTCTGCATCATATTTCCAACAAGTTGATCGATGGCTCTGTTGGCGTGATCACTATGCCTTTCAGTCTTGTTACATCCACAATTTGGCCCACTCCTTCTTACCTAGAATTATTGTCCCTACAACCTACCTATACACTTCATCCACCTCTGTATATTTTATAAAAGTGGGCTTGGCAAGGAAAATATGCTTTCGTTCATGTTGGATGAAGATGTCATTGCTCAATAGTTCCATGAAAATTTTTCCGATCATGTTTCCTTTGATGTTGGAGAATTTTATGGTGTCTTTAGCTCTCTCCTTGTGATTTGTCATGTAATACCCATTTTGGACCAGCTTATTATTAATAACATACAGTGAAGGAAACCCTTTTTCCCTCAAGGGCTCAATTCTGTTGAAAAATATGTGAATTTCCATGTCCAATTTGTGACACTTTTCCTCTATCTGTCTCACCAAGTTCCTTGTAGTGAGGACCCTTTTTACTTCTAGTACGGTCTTTGTCCTATCCTGCACGTCTAGTTCTTCGAGCTCATTAATGTTTTTGGAGTTTAGGAATTTTATGATTTTGGGGGTTGTGGTAGGCATATTCCCCAACTCCTGATTCAATATCTCAATAGCCACCCTACACTTGTCAATCAACTCTTTCTGCTAAAAAAATGATGTGGATGGAGTGCCAAATTTCATCCACTAACTCTATGATACTGCCAAAGATGATCAGCCTCATTTGGCCTAGAATGCTACTGGACAAAAATTCCTTCTCTTCCTTCTCCAACCTTTCAATCTGCTTTTTTTCTATCTCATGGGCAGTCTCAAATCTTGCCTTTTTATCCCGCAGGATGCCTATATGTGCCCCCAAATTCTTGATATCTTGTGATTGGAGGGTCATATTTTCCATGGCCTTGGAAAAATGATCTGTCCCACTGGATGCCCCAACAGTTGCTGGAAAAACTGTTGGAATTAATGAAATGCGAAAAAATTCGAATGGGATGAGTGCCACCCGAGATACTTCTTCTTTCTCCTTCAACATATTCTCCATCTCTATCTCCATTTTCTCGATTTGGGTAGATTGTTCCATTATTAACTTCATTATCTCGACCTTCTGTGACTCATTTTCTTCAATGCCTTTTGCCAAGGGGTCTTCTATTGCTGACATTTGGAGTTGTTTCTTGAGGGTTGCTATGTCAGCATTATTTTTCTTGAAAATCTCCTCCAAAGATTTAACATTGGTTGGGTGATACCCCATCTTCACTATCAAATATTCCAAAGATTTTATTCTTAAGTATTTAGCCATAGCAGATATTTTCTCAATCTTGAGCTGTGATTGGGTAGTGGCTAAATATACCTGAAGTTTTGAAAAGCTCATGGAAGTTCTTGTCAAAATGGAGGCCACCATCTCTCCAGTATGCTTTTATAGTTCCATTTGGTTAATAGGGTGGATGTACTTGGTACTGAATTGAAATGATGCTTTCTTTTAGTCTCCTACTCCTTGAGGCTATGGAACTAGGGCTTATATAAATTCCATTTGCATTCTCCCCTTTTCAGTATCAAAGGTAGAAAACAACTTGCTTTGCGAACTTGAGGTCCGTTTCCAAAATTGGTTATAGGTGCTAGTTTTCAAAACCTCATTCCTCAACTTTATCTCTCTGAATATGTCATAAACTTATTTTTATTTGCCTTATATGGTAAGCATGGAAGTAGATTTTTGTAGACCCTGTTGCTGAATAGACATTATGGCTGTAGATGTAGGGGGGGCCATTGTTTGACTACCTCTTGGAGAGGACCTAAGGGTGTCTATTATGTGAATCATGGTCCACTGCTCTGATTCACCTCCTTGATCGATATGCATGTGAATTCTGTCCCTCTTTCTGTATTTTAGTTTGAATTATTTGATAGAGGTATCAGTCACCGAAGGTGACTAATCCTCTCTTGGCCTCTTGCTCCCTATCTCTTTCTCTTGCTCCTCCCCCTTGTCTTATTTATCTTTTATATCCTTCCTTTCTTGTGGGGTTGTGGTTTGGATTCCTGAGGTGGAAATCACCTGATCTTCATCTTCTTTTAGGGTGTTTGTCACCCATTTTTATTGATTTTCATACTGCTCAATTGCAAGCCTGTATGTGTGGACATAAGGTGTTGACCTGTTTTCCACCCTCTTCTTGGAGATGATCCCTAAATGGTCATAAGAATAAGTGAAACTATGGCTTAAACCCATCTCCTTTAGTATCTTATCATCCTCCTCTTCTGCTGCTCTACTTTTACAAATGAAAGGCCCAATTTGTGCCTTGATTTTGAACCAGGACTTCTTCTTTATAGAGACAAAGTGAAGCTCATCTCCATTTATCATTTTCCTTATATACTCCAATGCAAAGACCCTCATGGAGAGGAACTTTGGTAGTTTTTAGGGGGATAACTCACACCCATAGAGTCATATCTATGTATGAGTTTGGTACAAGTACCAATCTGTTGTCTTTACTTGATCTGTTAGCTGCATAGTCTTCCTGATTTTTTTTTCACCCTTGGCTCCAATGCATTGCTTAGTGTGCCGATGGCTGGATGCACAAATAAGTCCACAAAACATTTGTAGGTGTATTTTTTATGTTCTTTTACTAGTAGAGTGGTCCAGAAGGTGACAGATTGAGGCTCATAATGCTCATTGAGTTTTTTCATTTCAAATTGGAACCTGCTGGACTAAAAATAAACAAACATATACACCAATACAGAGGCATATTTGAATACCTCCTCTGTATGAAACTTTAATAATTGGTCATGTACAACATCAGCCAGGATTTGGGCATAATTTAGCATGACTGAGGGCTTATAATCCAATGAAAGGATGGATAAAAAGCTTATTATAGCCTCATAAACCCATTGTTCTGTGTGATACCCTAGCGGATATGACAAGGTAGTAACTATATTTTAGATCCTATCAGGGAAAATTGAAGGATATGTAGGGTTATTTGTAGGAATTGGGGCATCACTGGCCATGAAAATTTACAAATTTTTGCTCTACTAGCAAATTCAAGCTTATGATATAACTCCCTAAGGGCTTCATAATATAAAGGAATGGTGTTCTCAACAATGGGTGCCTGCATCATCTGCTGAATGGATTGGGCATTGATGGAAAACAATATCTCTCCTGCTAGGGTCACTATAGCTCCCTGGTTGATGTCCTAGCAGGATTGTCACTTTTGGATGAACTCTGGGCAGCTATGGTTCTTTGGGAAGATATATTAAGGCATCTTAGTTTCCCACAGGCCAATGTCATCTACCTCATCCAATAATTTTTCCTCGAGTCAACAGTAGAAATTGGAAAAATTGAAGTTTGACTTTGTCTCGTGGATTTTAAAATCTTTGTCTGCCAGAGTGAAGTGATCTAGGTTCACCTAAGGGTAGACCATAAGATTGAATGGATTTTGGTCTAGCTTTGGAGGCATTATGTAAAATGTAACAAATTTCACTTTGTAAAGAAAGAATAGGAGTTAAAATAAATTGGAACTCATAAAAGGATAAATTGTAGATTAGAATGGGGAGGGGAAAAATGACAGGGAGTTGTTGATCTAGATTGCAGAGCACTGAGAATTTTCTGTTGAGGAGCTAAATTTTCCTTCCCTGATCTTCGTTGTTAATTTTTTGCAAATCGGTTCTCTGTATCAATTGAACTCAATAGAAAAAGTAAATTTTTCCTCTGGTACTGAATTGTCATTTTAGCATGTAATCGGGTGGACATTGGGAATGGTGCGGGCCTGTTCGAAAATGACCTAGCCAATTGAATGTGCAACGGGTATTTGGTGGGTGGGGATGTGATTGGATGGAGGGGATAGGTAGGCGGGGATGTGGCACAATGGGACAGCATATCGTTCCTTTAAACGGTTGGAAGGTGTGGTGGTTTAGACTGCAGTGCAAAAAAAATTCCGAGGGGGGTCCCGACAGTATGTGGTAATGGAAGGGGGGAGGGGGGTGTGAAATGTGCTGAGCATGACACATAGCGTTGGTGGTGGTATGAGATATCATCCATCTCGAACCCCCTGCTCCTCAACGTTAACATTCGGAGGATGAGGGGGGGCCGAAAAATCGTGTGGGTTGTCGGATGGATCGGGGGTGTGCGACAATGAAAGGGAGATGATGGGTGGTTAATATAGAATGCGTTGTGTGATGTGATGGTGGGGTTGGGTTGGGGAGTATATAAATGTGTGGCAGGGGGTATATTTTAGGAGTTAGGATAAAGTAGAATATAACATAGTTATGTCCTTTTTCAAAGAACATAAATGTTCAACCTTAGGAACCAATACCTTATTAAAACCTTTTATAATGCAAACACCCTTTGTATTATTATTATTGTCCTCCTAACATATAAAATGTGAAAGATTTAAACTGCACATTATAGGGAAAATTATGTTTCTCCATTCTTTCTTTTTATGATATCTACCTACCCAAACTACAAAGTCTAATCTTTTTTCTTTCTCATAGGGTGTATTTGGGCTTGCAGACCCTAAACCATTTTTCTTTGAAATTATAACCTATCCTCTATCCCTTATTTCTCCTATTGTTTCAGATTACACTTTTGAACCAAATTTATTTCTACCTACCTATTAATTTTCGAGGATTAAGCTGTTTGGCTAATCTTCATCTTATAACCTATCAACAAAAATTCAAAATTGTGTAATCATGCTTAAACTATATGATTGAACAAACCTATATAAAGTAGCAGAATTTTGATTTGCAGCACTTTTAGAATTACCTCTTTTTTTGGGTTTTCTTTCCTTTTTCCTTTTTTATTAAGACCCTCTTTTCTTTATTCTTTCTATTTTTCATTTTTTTTGGGGGGAATGCTTTGAATATTGAAATTTATTTAAAATATGAAAACTTGTAAGAAATATTCAGTCACCTTGTGATACTGTCAATTACAGGAGTCTAACAGTGGCTCCAACTGGGAATGGCACTTCTCCAATGGAAGTTTCAAGAACACTCAGATCACTAGCCTTGCATACTCCTTTTCTGTAATGTCTTCTGTGGATTTTCTTTTGTTGTTTTTTAGAACAAAAAGGGTAGCCTTTTAAAGAGAAAATTTCGTATAAAAAATTGTGATATTTACGATGGAGAGGGGATTTTCTCTACACTAAGGAAAGGTAATGCTTAAACATTTTGCCATTGAAATGACCTCCAGGCAGCTCTGTTCCATCCATCTCTTGCAGAAAAAATGCATTATTTCCCTTGAGAGAATGAACAATATATGGGCCCTTCCATAGGTTTTCAAACTTTCCATATTTCCCTCTGTCTTAACTTTTGGAATCCCATCTCAATAATTTATCTCCATTATTAAAATCATTTGGCTTTGTTCTTTTTTCAAAGATATTCTTTATATTTTCTTGCATAACCTGAGTTTTGCTGTAAACTTCTTCTTTGGACTATTGTAGTTGAATGGTCTTTATCCTTCTTTTTACATAATTCTCTTTAGCATGTACCTCTTGAATGATTTTCATGGCTGGTACTCCTAATGATGTCGGGAAAATTTCATCCATCCCATAGACCAACTGGTATGATGATATGCCAATCAATATCTCAGTTCTTAGTCAATCGGCCCACAATGCATGCACCAATTCATTATGCCAAGATTTATTGTTGTCTTCTAGCAGTTTCTTGATGATATTGAGTAAACTCTTATTGGAGGATTCAACTAATCCATTACCTTGAGGGTAATATACCATTGAATGTCCCAAGGAGATACGATACTTGTGGAAAAAATCCACCATTTTATTCGACTTAAAAGCAACAGAATTATCTGTGATGATTTTTCTAGGGCAACCAAATCTAGACAGGATATTGGCTTCAAAGAATTTGATAATCACCGTGTCAGTAGCATTTATGAAAGGGATGGATTCTATCCATTTCATAAAATAGTTTGTGGCAGTAAGAATCCATTTTTGCTAGGAAAAGGATGAGGGATGAATTTCTCCAATGAATTCTAAACCCCATTGCTGAAAAGGAGCCTCAACAGAAATTATCTATAAGGGCAAGGGAAACAACTTTATTTTAACTTCAAAAATTTCACATTTTTGATAGGTAGCTACCATTTTGTGGATATATGGGATAAGAGTAGGCCAATAGAAACCAAATCTATGTACCTAGTGGTTTTCCAGTAAATATGGCATCCACAGTCCCCTTCATGGAATTCCTGCATAACCCTATCTGCATCCTCCTTAAGTAAAGATTTAAACAATATGCCCCCAGAATATTTCCAGCACAAGGAATTTTCTACGATGCAAAATTTGACAGCTTTCAATTTCCAGAATCTACCTTTAGTTTTGGACAAACCAAGAGGAGAATTTAAATTAAATAGAATATATAATATATCTACGTACCAGGGATAATTTAGGAATTCTTCCTCAATACGTGGAGTCGTCGGCTCCTCTTGTTCTTCTAGTGAATGGATCATGTTGATATCCAATGCTTGAAAATTGGTTGCAACCATAAATTTGGCTAATCCTCATCCTTTGATCAGTTTAGTAGGTCTTATCTCTAATTCATACTATAGGATAACAAAAATCCATTTTCCTCTCTTTCCATCGAGATTCTGCATTAGGATGTCCTTGCAAACTGTGTTGGGCACAAAAGTAATGAAATGTGAGTGTAAGATGTAAACTCTGAAATCCTTCAGTGCTTTGACCAAAGCAAAGTCCTTTTCTTCCATGATATTGTACTTTAAAGGTGCATCTCTCAAAGCTTGGAAGAAAAATTCTATGGGTTTATTTTGTCCTTCCTTGTTTTTTTGCAACAATACAACAACAATAGTGTGTTTTGATGCAAGGGAAAACATGATGAAATCCTTGGTGAAATCAAGGTTGATCAAAACTAGTGCTTTATTGAGTGCTTTCTTTACCAAGTGAAATGATTTTTTTGCCTCCATGTTCCATTTAATTCCTGAATTTATTTTAAGCATATTGGTGATGTTTCTTAGCAGTTATGCAAGGTTTTGTATAAACCTTCTCAAAAAATTTGATTTTTCCCATGAAGGATTAGAGCTCTTTGATGTTCCTGGGATGACTAATTTGAAGTATGCCATCAATCCTACTAGAATCAATTTTGATTCCCTCTTTAGATATAATGTGGCCCGGAAGCGTCTTTTCTTCAAGACCAAATAATGAGTTCTTAGGGTTCAGAGATAGTCAGAATGTTTTACACTTCTCAAAAAATTTCCTTAAATGGGCCAAATGTTCTTCATCTATCTTCAAATATATTGTAATATCATCAAGGTAGATCACAATGAAGTGGCCAATTTCTTATGAAAAAATAATGTATATTTCTCTCTGGAACGTGGTCCCAACATTAATTAATCCAAAAGGCATTTTCACATACATGAAGGTCCCCCAAGGAGTAGTAAAAGTTTTTTTTTGTGCTGATCATCAGGATGCATCAACACTTGATTATACCTTGAAAAACCATCTAACAAAGAAATCCTTGTGGAGCCCACTGCCCTTTGCAATACATGGTTCATTTTTGGTAAAGGGTAGTTGTCTTTAAGTGATACTTTGTTCAGATTCCTAAAGTCAATGCAAAGTCTGATTTCACATGTTTTCTTTCTTATAGGCACAATATTGGATACCCATTCAAAGTATCTGATTGGAGCTATGATTTTGGCATCATACATATTCTTTATCTCCTTCTCAATCAAAGGCATTGGAACAAGATTTATCCTGTGCAATTTCTGTTTGAAAGATTTCTGGTCCTCCTTTATTGGAATGTTGTGCTATATAATACTATTATCATAAGATTTTAGGTCCTCATAGCTCCAAGTAAACACATCAATGAACCCCTTAAAAAAAGCAATGTATTTCCGTTTTGTAGTCACTGGTAATGTATTTGATGACTTTATCATCTTGGGATCTTGTTCACTACATAAATTTCATTCCTCTGTAGGTTCTATCTTTGGTTTTTTGGCCACATCATTGCAATCAAATAGCTCCTCTAAAGGGATTAGTCCTCTAGGTAGGATGTTATCATTGAATTGGAGTGCTTCAAATTCCTCTTTTTCTGGGTCTTGATGAATCTCTGATCTATGTAAAATTTCATTTGTTGAACTATTGATATCAGAATCCTCAGGTGGTTCCTCCATACTCATTTGTTCTTTAGTGGGACAATCTTCTTCATAATCTAGGTCTAATTTGGAATCTTCAAAATCACCTCTAGATTGCAGGAAATATCAATTTGTTTGTCATTACCAAAGTATTTCCAATATCTCATGTTATCAGGGACTATTGGGCAATGTTTAACCTATACTGTGTATTTCTTATTGGGATGAGGTAATTGACAAGTGCTCGCTGAAAATTCTAAACCATTGGCAAGGACATTTTGATTTCTTGGAACTGCAACAAGGTCATATTATTCAATTTTTTTCAGGAGGTTAAGGGAATTGTTCCTATATGCTCTCAATCTAGGATGTTTGGATGAGTATTCTCCCTTGATTTATCTAATAAACAACTCAGAGTCCTAATTAACATAAATTATTTTGGCTCCTATTCTTCTCAGCAATTGTAAACCCGAAAGGAGTGCTTCATATTCTTCTATGTTGTTGGTGCATTGAAAATTTATTTTGTAAGAATGACCCTCTGAATGATATTTTCCAGTATTTCAGACCCACACCCCTACTCCCGAACCTTCTTTGCCACAAAAGCCATCAAAGATCATATTCCAAAAAGGTTCATATTCAGCCTTGTGTTGGAAAATTTTCATTTGGTCTTCTTTCTCTTGATCCTGGTCTTTTTCTTCTCCAACGACTTGTTCATCAATGTCTCCATAATTCTAAAGAATGAATGAGTCAAGGTAAAAATGGATAGAGTAGAGTGGATAGTTATGTGGATTCTATTGAATGCTCACCATGTATTTCATTAAGGTTTCCCAATACAATATTTTTTTGGGCCAAACACTGGTATGGTAGCATAAGTCATATCCATTTGGAGGGCCCCCTGTAGCTTGGATCCCCATGAGTGTGATAAAAGAATGCCATACTTAGGATGGATGTAAACCACTACTATATCCATCACTAGACTCTTTGTTGGTATTTGAGCTAAATTAATACAAATATCTTTGATGAGGCCTAGGCATTTAACCTTGTTGTAGTCAAATGATTATGAATCTTTGTAGGGTCTAGTTATCTCAAGGCCAAGTTTCTCCATAACAACCTTTAGCATAAGATTATGTGATGCACCTAAATCTAACATGGAATTATGGAGGATTTTATCATGAACATTCATACTGACATTAAATGGGGGAACACCTCCCTCTTGGGATTTACCATCCGCTTCTCGCCCAAACAAAAGTTCATGCTTATCATCATTTAGATTGACAAGGTAAGTAATTTCTCCTATGTTTAGTAGCTTTAGGACCTGAGACCTATATACCTCTTTATTTACCAATTCAGTAAGAGGGATTGAGATTTTTAATTTAGTAATTTCATTCTGAATGTTGAACGATGTCTATATTTTTAGCAGATTTGAACAATTAGTCTTCTCAGGCACTATTTTTGCAGTAACCTCAACTTGTTGACTTGTAGTGGGGATATCAGCTTGAGCAGTTTTGATAGGGATTACAACTGGTTTACTAGTGCTATTTTCTATATTATTCTTTCCTGAGATTCTTATAGCCTTCTTTTAACTTTCTGTTTTTTTATTGGGATCCGTTTCTGAGACCTTTTTGGTAGGGTTTTCAGTATTCTTTTTCTCGGAGTTATTAGAGTTTTTCTTGCTTCTAAGGTTATATTGTCTGTGCACCTCCCTGATGGCATTCTAAAAACCTTTTCTATAATCCTCGTACTCTTCGGATTCTACTTTAGTTTGAGTAAGAGAAAATAAACCTTGCTCTTATTCAATAATGAAAACATAATCCTCTTCATTAATTCCCATTAGATTAATCTGTTTTTCTTCTAATTCTTCGACCACTCCCTCATCTTCATCAGCATAATTCTCTTGGAATGGAGGCCTTGTTTTCTGGTCAGGGCCTCTTTTTTCTCTCTGTCTTATTTGAGGGGGGTTTCTCCTAAGGTTTTGACTTCTGTTTTGAGGAGCTAGCTTATTTTCCCTAGGAATAACTTTCTCATTCAGGCTGATCCTATCCATCATTCTCTCCATAGTTCTAACCAGGTTATCAATTTTAGCATCATATGTGGAAGCTGTTGGTTATTCCCTTATAGTAATTCTCTTCTTAGTTCTCATTCTAGCCCTATTTGCAATCAAGTTGGATTCTACAGTTACTGCATCCCTCTGCATTTCTTCCAATGTGGCCGGATCTCTCTCTCTGAGTTGATAAGCCATTTCAGGATCAAAACCATATTGGAATTTTACTAAGGTTAGGCCTTGTGGGCGTTTCATGTGAGTAGGAAGTGTGTTATATATACTGTTAAACCTAGTGCATTAGTCTTGGACAATTTCTCCAGTATTCCTCTTGATGTTTTCATATTCTGAAAATATTTGAAGAGGGGTTTTCTTAACTTCCCATATATTTATGAATAGCTGGTGAAATGTAGGGAGATCGTGGATACTATTAGGAGACAAGCATCTAAACCATTTTCTCACTTCTCTTCTGAAACTTTGAACAAACATCCTCAACTTGACACCTTCATTGTCTATCTCTTGAAGGTCAAAAAAGTCATCCATTCTATCAACAAGTTGTTGAGCAGTTGCATGAACAGTCCCATCAAATTATGGAATTTTGGACTGATAGTCCTGCGGCATGGGTATCACAGGTGGTGGCGACACCAATGGAGCATATATAGCTTCCATGATTGGTGGTGGGGGAACCAAAGGGGGATTTAAAAGAGGAGGGTTACCAAGGGAAGGTGGAGGATTAAGTGGGAGAAGGTGGACAATGGGTATATATGAGGGGGTTTGGACACTCTGGTGGGGAATTTTCAAGGAAGTGGTAGGGTTTGTAGACACACTTGGACAGGTTGAATGAGGATGAGTAGACTTGGAGATAACAGAGGGAGTTGTTTTAGTCAAAGAAGATAATTCTACAGATTTTTGAAGGTAAGAATCATCGACAACTGAGGTGAGTCCTGCTACTAGATCTTGAAGGGAGTCAAAGTGTTGGAGAAGATGAATATCCATTTGGGTGGGTGTGGAGGCTTCCCCAACTAGACTATGTTGTAGGATAGATGGGTCAAAAAATATCTGGGCTGTCCAATTCTGAGATTTGGTCCTGAATAGGCTTTGTTCAAAATGTAGATCAAACTGGATGTCCTACAAGGTTACAAGGTTACCAGGGAGGGAACTTGCTCTGTGAAGGGATTCACTACTAGTTAGACTCTCAATTCTGGGGTTTTTTTCTTAGGATTTTATCTGGATTGTCAACTATTGCAGGAGGATTAGGGTTAGGGTGAGATTTGGTAAAGATTATCCTAGGAGCCTGAATTTAGACCCAGAGCATAGACAGGCTGAGTATTTGCAAAAAACTGAAAAACCAATCTTGGAAAGCACTTTATCAAAAAATGTTTAACTATGGTTTCTGAGTTCGAATGAAATGTCAAGCTTCTCAATAATTCCCCATTATGGTCTCCATTATGCTGTGGCCCTATAATTTATAATATTGGAAAGAATAAACTATAAGGGAAAACATAAAACCACTTTGGAATCCAGGACCTAACCTTCCTAGACTGAGAGAGGGCTCTCTCTATTTATGATTTAATTTTACCTCAATATTATGGATTTTGATGTTAGCTAGTTATATTTATGGTGGGAATTGGATGTTTGATTGATTGTTTTGGTTGGATAAGAAGATAAATAGGAACTACTCCATTGGGCCATGGAGTCATAAAAGGTTGGTTTGTTGCATGAAAATTTCAAGAGAACGATAGGGAAAGCTAATTGTGCCAATTGGATCTTTAATTCAGTGTGAATTATGATGTGGAGGAAATAGTAAAGTTCAACAATGATTAAAGAGAAGTTAAGAATTGTTTAACCAGACTTCATAAGAAATCATTCAGATGGTAAACACAAACATAATTAAGGTGCTCAAAAAAAAATCTTAATCTAAATTTTGTGTTTTACAATAAGATAAATCTATACACAAAAAGGAAAATAATGGAAACATTTAACACAGACAAGTAACACATGATCATTCAACACAACTCAAGTATCCTATAAAACAATCTCTTATTATTGATGCCCAACTCCATATATTACAGTGCTCCAATACAATAGGTTCTTATAATGCAGGGTCCAACCCCTGATAATTATAATATATGCAGTATTTAATTGCAAACTACATTTGTTGCCCTATCTACTTTGACATCCTTTCATTAATTACTGCTAATAAAAAATTAGTGTGGCCATGCAATGGACACGAGAAAATACATATAACAAGAACCTCTTGTGATATTAACTACGACAGTTCTTCATGAATTAAAAGGTAAGCCAAAGGTGGTTGAGTTGGTCTCAAAGAGAAAATGATCAATGGCTCTGACATCTCGCTTCACCTTTTGGACCACATTTTATGAATCATTAAATATGATGTGGTGCTGGCACTTTTAGTTGATCAATAGCTGTGCTGACGTGCTCACTGTGCCTTTCACTCTTGGTACATGCATAATTTGTCCCACTCCTTCTTACCTGGAATTATTGTCCCTACGACCCCTCGATAAACTTCATCCAACTCTATATATTTGATGAAAGTAGGATTGCAAGGAAAACATTCTTTAGTTCATGTTGGATGAAGATGTCATTGCTTAATAGTTCCATGACAACTTTTTCGGTCACGTTTCATTTGATGTTGGAGAATTTTGTGGTGTCTTTAGTTGTCTCCCTGAGATTTTTCATGTAATATCCCTTCTGGAAAAACTTAGTATTAATAACATATAGTGAAGGAAACCCTTTTTCCTCATGGGCTCAATTCTGTTGAAAAATATGTCGATGGCCACATCTAATTCGTGACACTTCTCCTCTAGTTGTCTGATCAAGTTCCTCTCAGTGAGGACCCTTTTTACTTATAGTATGGTCTCTTTCATGTTGTGCACATCTAGTTCTTCAAGCTCATAACTAGTTTTGGAGTTTAGGAATTTTATGATTTTGGGGGCTGTGGTAGGCATATTCCCGAACTCTTGATTGGATTTTTCAATAGGAACCCTACAATTTTCAATGGAATCTTTATGATAAAAAATGATGTGGATGGAGTGCCAGATTTGATCCACTGACTCTATGATACTACCCCAGATGATGAGCTTCATTTGGCCCCGAATGATACTGATTGAAAATTCCTTCTCTTCCTTCTGCAACCTTTCAATATTCTTTTTGGCTATCTCATTGGAAATCTCAGATCTTGCCTTTTGATCCCTCATGATTCCTATCTATGCCTCCAACTTATTAATCTCTTGTGATTCGAGGGTCATACTTTCCATGACCTTGGACAGTTGATATGTCCCACTAGATGCCCAGTAGTTGCTGGAACAACTGATGTAATCGATGAAATGGGCATATCTTCTAATGGGATAACTGCCACCTAGGCTACTTCTCCATCTATGTCTCCATTCGCTCGATTTGGGTATACTATTCCATTATTAACTTCATGAACTCAACCTTCGGTGACTCATTTTATTCAACACCTTTTGCCAAGGTTTCTATTGCTGACATTTTAAGTTGTTTCTTGAGGGCTGCTATGTCAAAATTATTTTTCTTCAGAATCTCCTACACAACTTTAACAATAGTTGGGTCATAGCCCATATTCACTATCAAATCTTCCAAAGATTTTATTTGAATCTTTAGCCATAGCAGATATTTTATCCATCTTGAGCTGTGATTGGGTATTGGCTAACGATACTTGAAGTTTTGACAAGATCATGGAAGTGCTTGTCAAAGTGGAGGCCACCATATCTTCGATATGATTGTGTAGTTTCATTTGGTTAATAGGGTGGACGTTCTTGGAACTGAATTAGAATGATGCCTTCTTGTAGTCTCCTGCTCCTTGAGGCTGTGGAACTAGGGATTTTATAAATTCCATTTTCATCCTCCCCTTTTCAGTATCAAAGGCAGACAACAACCTGCTTTGTGAACTTGAGGTATATTTCCAAAATTGGTTATAGGTGTTAGTCTTCAACACCTCATTCCTCAACATTATCTCTCTGAATATGTCATAAACTGATTTTTTTTGGCCTTCTATGGCATACCTAGAAGTAGAAGTATGTAGACCCTTTTATTGAATAGACATTGTGGCTAAGAATATAGGGGAGGCCATTGTTTGACCACCTACTGGCGATGACCTAGGGGTGTCTATGATGTGAATCACTGTCTGTTTCTCCAATTCACCTCCTAGATCGATATCCATGTGAATTCTGGTCCTCTTTCTATATTTTAGTTTGAATTATATGCTAGAGTTATCAATCACCGAAGGTGACTGATCCTCTCTTGGCCTCTGGCTCCCTATCTCTTTCTCTTACTCTTTCCCCTTGTCTTATTTATCTTCTACACCCTTCCTTTCGTGTGGGGTTGGAGTTTGGATTTCTGAGGTGGAAATAACCTACTCCTCATCTTCTTGTAGGGTGTTGGTCACCCATTCTACTTGATTTGCATACTGATTAATTGCAGGCCTCCGTGTGTGGACATAAGGTGTTGACCTATTCTCCACCCTTTTCTTGGAGAAGATCCTTGCAGGGTCATAAGCCCAAGTGTAAGTGTGGTTGAAACCCATATCATTTAGCATATTATTGGCCCCCTCTCTTGCTGCTCTACTGTTACAAATGAAAGGCTCAATTTGTGCCTTGATTTTGGACTAGGACTTCGCCTTTGTAGAGACAAAGTGAAGCTCATCTGCATGTATCATTTTCCTTATATAATCCAGTGAAAAGACTCTCATGGAGAGGAACTTTGGTAGTTTGTAGGGGGCTAACTCACACCCATAGACTCAGATCTGTATATAGTTTTGGTAAAAGTACCAATCTATTGTCTTTACTTTATTTGTGAGCTACATAGTCTTCCTGATTTATTCATTCACCCTTGGCTCTACTACACTGCTGAGTGTGCTACTGGCTGGATACACAAATGAGTACACAAAATATTTGTAGGTGTACTTTCTATGTTCTTTTAGTAGTAGAGTGGTCCAAAAGATGAAAAATTGAGGCTCAAAATCTTCATTGATATTTTTCATTTCAAACTGGAACCTATTGGACTAAAAATAAACAAACATATACACCAATATAGAGGTGTATTTGAATACCTCCTCTGTATGAAACTTTAAGAATTGGTCATGAATAGCATTAACCAAGAATTGGGAATAATTGAGCATGAAAAAGGGATTGGAATCTAATGAAAGCAAGGATAAAAAGCTTATCATAGCCTCATCAACCCATTGGTCTCTGTGATACCCTAGTAGATATGACAAGAAATTAACTATATGTTGGGTCCTCTCAGGGAAAATAGAAGAAGGATATGGAGGGTTATTTCTAGGCATTGGGGTATCGGTGGCCATGAACAGTTGCAAAGTTTTGGCTCTACTTGCAAAGTCAAGATTCTGATATAAATCCCTAAGGGCTTCATAAGAGAAAGGAATGGTGTTCTCAATAATGGGGGCCTGCACCATTTGCTAAATGGATTGGGCATTGATGGAAAATAATATCTCTCCTGTTGGGGTCACTATAGCTCTCTGGTTGATGTCATAGCAGGATTTACACTTTCAAATGAACTCTGGGTAGCTATGGGTCTTGGGAAGATATTGTAAGGCACCTTAGTTTCCCATAGGCGAATGTCATCTACCTCATCCAATAATTTTTCCTCGAGCCAATAGTAGACATCGAAATAAATTGAAGTTTTATTATGTCTCATGGATTTTAAAATCTTTTTCTGCCAGAGCCAAGTGATCCGGGTCCACCAGAAGGTATACCATAGGATTGAATGGCCGTTGGTATCACTTTTGATGCATTTTGTAAACTATAACAAATTTCATTATGCAGAGAAATAATGGGAGTTAAAATAAATGGGAACTCAGAAAGGGATAACCTACGGATTAGAATGGGGAGGGAAAAGATAGTAGGGAGTTGTTTATCTAGCTTGCAGAGCACTGAGACTTATCTGTTGATGAGATGAATTTTCCTTCCTTGATCTTCGCTGTTAATTTCTTGCAACTTGATTCTCTGTATCAATTGAGCTCAATATCAAAGGTAAAATTTTCCTCTACTACTGAATTGGCATTTTAACATGTGATTGGGTGGATGTTGGTCGTGGTGTGGGCCCATTAGACAATGACCCAACCAATTGAATGCGCAATGGGTATTTGGCGGGAGGAGATGTGATTAGATGGAGGGGACAGGTAGGCGGGGACGTGGCGCAATGAAATGGGGTAAAGATCCTTTAAATGGTCAGAAGGAAATTATAAAATAACAGTGGAAATAATAAAATAAGATTTGATTACATCATCAAATTTTAGAGGGAAAAAATAAAAAACTATTTTTTCAATTCATATTTTCAACTTATCTCCCAAATTGTTTACTCAAATTTCGAGTAGGAGTACTCATTGGATGAAAAATTTAATTCTACATCCAAGGAGTACCCATGTTGCATAATTTTGATGGACCCTTCTACATGAAAAATTATAAATTCATGAAAAACGAGATTGCAATTATGTTTTTCATGTATTTCTCATTTTTCATGTACTGGAGTCCATCAAAATTATGCAACATGAGTACTCCTTGGATGAGGAATTAAATTTTTCATCCAATGAGTATTCCTACTCGAAATTTGAGTAAAAAATTTGGGAGATAAGTTTAAAATATGAGTTGAAAAAGTAGTTTTATTATTTTATTATTTTTTAAAAATTTTACCCTTTTACTTAAAAAATGATGAATCATCCCCCATGGTTGACATCATCATATGAATGCTATTGGTTCTTATAAATTTAATTTTGGTTGTACATTTTTCTTAGGAGGCCCATTTTAGACCTCAAAACTTCCCTAATGAGCGAAAAAAACTTTCAAAGGGGGGATCCAGGTGGTATGTGGTAATGGAAGGGGGGGGGTGCGAAATGCGCTGAGCGAGACACGTAGTGTTATGAAACCAACTCCAAAAATAGAAGAAAAAAGAGATCAACACCTTAGAATTTAGCCACTTCGAGGGGCCAACATCCTTTACATTAAATAAATGAACAATTCTTGGATGATACAATTGAAAAAACCTCCTTCTATATATAGGAGTCCATGGGGTCACAATATAATCCTAGCTGACCTAACAATAATAATGTAAGGGCCCAATAATAAAAATATTGGGGTTATAAGGGTACAATAATAACAATAAGGGGGTTATACTAACAACAATAAGGGACTACAATAGTAATATAGGGACCTAACATGCCCCTCTCCTTCAAAAAAGTGTTGTCCTGAACGCTTGAGTAGCTCCAGATGCTTCTGTATAAAATTATGATCCTCCCATGTAGAATCTTCAGTGGGTAAGTTCTTCCACTTAATGAGATACTCTATAATTGATCAAATTCATAAATGTTGAGTTCTTGCTCCCATTACTTCCTTAGGTTCCAATATGATTTTTCTTTCCTCATCAAGTTCTGGGAATATTGTTTGAACTGGAAGTTTGTCCCTTATAAACTTGTTTAAGAATGAAACATGGAAAACTAGATGTACTCGCGAAGAAGCAGGAAGCTCCAATTCATATGCCATAGTACCAATCTTTTGAAAAACCTTGTAAGGACCATAGTACTTTGGCGATAATTTATTATCCTTCTTAGCTTGCTTGAGGGACATTTGTTTGTATAGTTATAGCCGTAAAAATACCCAGTCTACTACATCAAAAATTCTCTCACTGCGATGTTGATTTTCCTGTTGTTTCATTTGATTTTGTGCCAAATTTAGGTTATCCTTTAAGAGTTTAAGAGCTTATTGTTGATGCTTGATGTGATCTTCCACTGCTTGAACCTTATAATTTTCTCTTAAAAAACATGTGATGGACGGTGGATGATATCCACAAAGTTCCATAAATGGGGTCATTTTTGCTGCAGTATGGAAGGAAGTGTTATACCACCATTCAGCGGGAGATAACCACTTGACCCATTATGTTTACTTATCAGATAAAAAAAAATAAAGAAATCCTTCCAAACATTTATTCACTATCTTAGTTTGACCATTGGATTGAGGATGATAAGATGGGCTATGATCTAGTTGAGTACCCAAACAAGAAAATAATTCCGTCCAAAAATTTCCAGTGAAAATGGGATCTCTGTCACTTACAATAATCTTTGGGTTTCCATGTAGCTTTTGAATTGTTTCCATAAATGTAGTAGCAACTGTACTTGTTCTGAATGGATGAGATAATGCACAAAAGTGTGCATACTTGGTAAGTCTATCAAATACCACCATGATGACATTCTTTCCTTCGGACTTAGGTAAAATTATGATAAAATCCATTGAAATCTCCTCCCAATGTTGACTTGAAATTGATAAAGGTTGTAGATGAACCGGGGTCTTAATTGTCTCAAACTTTATCTTGCTGGAAAACCAAACATTTCACCACAAAATTTTTAATATCATATTTAAGGCCATCCCAAAAAATTATTTCTTCACCCTGTGGTAAGTTCTCAAAAACCATGAGTCTCCTCCTAAAGGAGAATTGTGAAATTTCAAAAGAATCTTTTGTTTTAGTTGGGAATTCTTGCAATATATAAGTGGTATTTGTACCATAATGAATCATTTTTCCAGCCAAATTTATAAGATGTACTAGCATCTTACTGCAAATTTTGAATGAGTGTCCACACTTCTTCATCCTTCTTCCATTCATCCATTTATTTGGTTATATAATCTGGTTGGATAATAGAAATGGAGAAAAGAAATGCTTCTAACTCTTCATCCTTTCTTGAGATTGCATCTGCAACAACATTTAGCTTCCCTTTTTTCTAGACGATTTCAAAGTCATAACCCAACATCTTTGTGACCCATTTTTGCTACTCTTCTGAAAATAGTATTTGTTCCAAAAAGTGTTTAAGAATATCATGATCACTTTTTACCTTGAAGTGTCTTCCCATTAGGTAAGGTCACCATTTCTTTAGTGCATGTAGTATTGCCAACATTTCCTTTGATTGGACCACTTTAAAAGAAATGGGTTTTTTTTTTTTTTTTGCATTAAAAGAGGCATAACATTCCATAATAAAGGTTTTTGTAAAGTATGGCATAGTTAAGACTAGTGCTAGGCACATTGCCTCTTTAACATGTTCTAAGGCGTTAGTTGCTTCAGGAATCCATGAAAATTCATATTTCTTCAATAATGTTGTTAGAGTCGATTCTATTATCCTATAATTCTTAACAAACTTGTGATAATACCCTGTTAACATGAGAAATCCTCACAATTTCTTTATGGTTGTGGGCACTTTCCATTCCTTAATGGATTTAATTTTGTTAGGGTATACCTTAACAACCTCGTGAGATACAATATGACCCATATATTCCACCTCTTGTACTCCAAAGAAACATTTGGATGTTTTTTCATATAATTGTTTCTCCTCCAATAGTTTGAGCACCCTGTCAACATGTTGAACATGATCCTTCCACGATCTGCTGTAGAATAGTATGTCATAAAAAAATACTAGCACATATTTTCTAAGGAAGGGTTTGAAAATGGAATTCATCAACCCTTGAAATGTAGAAGTTGCATTGGTAAGGCCAAAAGGCATGACCAAAAATTCATAATGACCCTCATGAGTTCAAAATGTTGTTTTCGGAATATCTTCAGTCTTCATGCTAATTTGATGATATCGTGAACGAAGATCCAACTTGGTAAAATAAAATTCTCCATCTAATTCATCCAATAACTCATAAATCACAGGAATGGGAAATTGATCTTTAATAGTGAGCTTATTGATCTCCCTATAATACAGACACATTTGCTATGATCCATCTTTCTTGTGCACCAATACTAATGAAGCAGAGAAAGAAATCTGACTAGGTTGAGTTATACTAGCCTCTAACATTTCTGCAATCATACGTTCAATTTTTCTCTTTTGGACATAAGGATATCTGTAAGGCCTGATGTTTGGAGGAACAATTCCTAGAATCAAATGAATAGCATGATCATGATCACAAATAGGTGGGAGTCCTTTGGGAGTTTCAAACACCTTGGAATGATTGTCCAAGACTTTTTGGAGATATGGAGAAATAGATGATTTTGATGTTGGAACTTCCAGTGAGAATAATTGTGAAATTAAACCTAATTCTTATTTCGTCAGAAGCTTTGTCATGAAATTAGAATTTACTATCTTTCATGGCTTCCCTACAATACCCAGTAATTCAATTTCTTTTCCTTCCAAAAAAAATTTCAAAAAAATTTCTTGAAAATTAAAATCTACTGTCCCCAAAGATTGTAACAATTGTACTCCTAGTACAACATCAACACCTCCAATTTGAATGGAAAACATTGGAATATTCAATACATATTCCCCCATGGTTAGCTTGATATTATGGAATTTTCCAGAGCAATTTATAGTTCCTCCATTTGCAACCATCACTTGACATTCTGGTGCTCAGTATAGGAAAAAATTCAATTCCTTGGCTACCTTACAATGAATAAAGTTATGGGTACTACCCGAATCCATCAACACTATTACCTTTTTCTTCTTGATATGTCCTTCTATATTGAGAGTTTGAGGAGTGGTAATTCCTGCCAATGCATTACAGGATATGGTAGCACTCATTTATTCTTCTTCTAGAGTTGGTTCCTAGTGTATATCCTCTTATTTTGAAGTTTCTTGTTCATTTTATTCCTCCTCTTCACAATCTATGTAAAATAATTTATTCTTAGCACAATTATGCCCTGTTGTGTATTTTCTATCACAACTGTAGAAAATCCCTTTTTCTCTTTTGTATTCCAATTATTGTGGTGTCAACCTTGTAGGTTATGGAAGTCTAGAAGTAGCAACACTTCAATATTTATAGGTGTGAGTGGTAGGCTTCCTTGTTGCCATAATTTTCTTGCCAACTTGAAAGCCTTCTCCAATGAATCAGTTCCCAAACGCGAGCTTCATGTTGGATGTTATCCTTTAAAGTCCATATGAAGACATCAATCCTATGTTCCTCTGGAATATTAGCTACCCTTATATTCAATTTTTGGAAGTCCTCAATGTGCTCCACCACTGAACCCTTTTGTTTGGGATTTATCAATTATCTAAATAAGGTGTTTCTCTTTGTATCCTCAAAATGTGCTATCATTTCCTCCGTAAAAATTGACCAATTGAAAATTTTTTTACGAGAGCAAAGCCATAAATACCATACAAATGTATTTTTTTCTAAATGTAAATTTGAAATGCATACTTTTTGTGTGTTTTTTACATTATTGCACACATTATTGAGATCAAACTACTGCTCTATTTGTAGTATCCATTTTATGGGATCCTTGTCATCAAACTTCCTCATGTCAAATTTTGGAATATGGTGGTTCTTAAATCGAATGTTAGAGTTTATGAAATCACGATTAACATTTATTTTGTTCTCATCATGATTTTCCTCTACTATATTTCCACCATTAAGAGTCATTCTTGTATTAACCTTGTCATAAAACCTCCCATGTCTGCTTTTATATTATTCTTCATTTCTTCCATGTTGTCTTTCATTTTTTCATCGATCTTAGCTTCCATGCCATTTTTCAAACCATCCATCTTAGCTTCCATGAATTTCTTCAAAACATCCATCTTAGCTTCCATGCCTTTCTTCAAAACTTCCATTTAATTTTTTGTTTCTCTTTACGAGAGCGAAATTTGGTGCACTTTCTCTAGTCATTTTGATATGTCATGTTGCGCTTCTTCCTCTTCATGAGTCATAGTAGAGCCTTATGAGGGCTTAATGGGTGTTGAATTCTTTTTAGGTGGCATTTTAGAACCCAATACTTATATTTATGCTTCAATATTCCCTTGGAATCACTTCAAGCTCATTTTTCACACAGTGACTTATGCAATTCGAAAAAATAAATACACACCTTTTTCTTGCTTTTGAGGAGCTCGATATTGAAACTCAATTATCTCTGTAATTTTGGATCTTCAATACCTATAATTTGGCCCTATAGTATCCCTCTGAATCTTCTTTCGAATGCCATAGGTTTGACCTGATTTGGATTCTTCAAGACAAAGTTATGCCCAATCTCCCACAATGATCTAGTTATGGACTGGTTCAGTAGAGCGAACTTGTACGACGTGCCACATGTCATAGTTTCCTCCTGAAGATATAAAATTGATAAACAGGAAAATACAATCCATGTGCTTACAATCACTATTTACATAATTTCAATCTAATTCTTGGAGAGAGAGTTATGATGATTTTTCTATGATCGCCTCTTTGAGATGAAATTCAGGAGCCTGAAAACACCCTAACTTCCATAGGTAGTATCTCCGAAAATATTGTAAACTAAGATCTGAAATTTTCACATGACATTCCTCAAGATTTTGGTTTCACTCTATAAAAAGTTCTGCTTCTAAACCTTCGCAGAAAGAAATTTATAGCGAAAATACCATGATGACCTGTTTAGGTGAAATTCAGGATCCTAAAAAAACCCTAACTTCCACAAACCATATCTCCAAAAATATTGCAAACCAAGATCTGAAATGTTTACAAGATGTTTCTCAGGACTTTAGCTTCGCTCTGTAAACATTTTAACTTCTAAACCTTCGTAGAAAAAAATTATAGTAAAACTTCCCGGATGACTTATTTGGAGGAGCAAAACTCTAGAATCCAAAGCTCTGATACCAAATGTTATGAAACCAACTCCAAAAATAGAAGAGAAGAGAGATCAATGCCTTATAATTCAACCACTTCGAGGGGGAAACCTCCTTTACATTACATAACTGAACAATTCTTGGATGATAAAAATGACAAAACCTCCTTCTATATATAGGAGTCCATGGGGTCACAATATAATGGTTTCCAACCTTGCAATAATATTGTAAGGGCACAATAATAACAATATTGGGGTTACAGGGGTACAAAAATAACAAAAAGGGGGTTATACTAACAACAAGAAGGGAATATAATAGTAATAGAGGGACCTAACATGTAGCGTCGGGGGTGGTATGGGATACCATCCATTCCCCCCCCCCCCTGATGTTAACGTTCGGAGGTCGAAAAATCATGTTGGTCGTCGGATGGATTGCACGTGTGACGATGAAAGGGAGATGAGGGGTGGTTAATGCAGATGTGATGCGTGATATGATCGTGGGGTTGGGTTGGGGAGTATATAAATGTGTGGCGAGGGGTATAGTTTAGGACTTAGGATAGGGAGGTGAATGTTTCAGGAGTTAGGAATAATGGTGAAACATAAAGTTTAGGACTTAGGATAAATTAGAATATAACATAGTTATGTCCTTTTTCAAAGAACATAAATGTTCAACCTTAGGAACCAATACCTTATCCAAACCCTTTATAGTGCAAACACCCTTTGTCTTCTAATTCTTGTCCTTCTAACATAGAAAACATGAAACCTTTAAACTGCACATTATAGGGAAAATTGCATGTTTCCTCCATTGTTTTTTTTAAGATACCGACCTACCCAAAATACAAAATGAAATATTTTTTTCTTTCTCATAGGGTGCATTTTGGCTTGCAAACTCTAAACCATTTTTCTTTGAAATTCTAATCTAACCTCTATCCCTTATTTCTCCTATTGGTTCAAATTAAACTTTTGAACCAACTTCATTTCCACCTACCTATTGATTTTCCAAGATTAAGCTGTTTGGATAATCTCCATCTTCTAATCTATCAACAAAAATTCAAAATTGTACAATCATGCATAAATTGTATGATTGAAAAAACTTATCTAAAGTAGTGGCATTTTGATTTGCAACGCTTTTAGAATTACCGCTTTTTTGGGTTTTTATTTCCTTTTTCATTTTTTATTAACACCATCTTTTCTTTCTTCTCTCTATTTTTTTATTTTTTATTTGTTTTTTTTGGAAATGCTTTAAATATTGAAATTTATGTAAAATATGAAAACTTGTAAGTAAGAAATATTTAGTCACCTTGCGATACATCAAATTAAAGGAGTCTAATAGGTGGTTTGTTTAATATTAGTCATTTATTGATTGTTAATGTGAGCCATCAAGTGTCAGATATCAGGCTTGTTGGGTCCAACGATTTAGTTGGGTGGACCCACTATGTCGAAGGTCGGTCCAACCACCAAGTCGGGGGTCAAGACATTGAGTGACTTGGAGTTTGTGTCTACCGCCAAGTTTGGGCTCTCCCCCTTTCGATAAGTTAAATGTGATGGCTCATAGAATTAGGATGACCTATGAATCTCATAGGAAAGTGAATATCCATGTAGATTGGCCCACATTGGTGAAGATGGGGCACGAGGTACCACATGGGTTAATATGTTATTTCCACATAGGATCAATGTTGATTGGTAGGGATGGATAGGTTAATCTTTCGAATGGTCATATATCCTGATCTAGGAGTTGGATTAAGGAAAGAAAATTATATTTTGGGAAAGGTCTCGAGGAATTGAACATAATGATTTCATCTATTTCAAGCTCCGAGGAAGTTGAAAAAATGTGAAAAAATTATACCCCATTTCCATGGTTGTACCTTGGAGGTTGGGTTGACATAGTAACTATTGTTTTCTAACTTTCGTAAGGGTTAGAGTTAAGAGGGGGTTTGGTTACATAGTGGTACCAGATAATATAGGTACAGAACTTGGATGTTATGGGCTATATCATGGAAAAACTAATGGCTAGGTTATTTCCAAGCATTGGGAATAAGCTGGTACTCAGTTAAAATGTTAATGAAGCAAAGGGGTTTCATTTTTAATGTTAAAAAATGAATAAAGAAAATGCTTAAGTGTTAAAAACTAATCTATGGTTGAAAATTGTGTGAAATAAAAATTTCATTTGACTGAAAAATTCTATTGACTATGCACGTATATGTGGTAATGTTAATGGCTTGATGTTTAATTGATATTGGAGTACTAACATGAATTTTTTTCCTCATCTAGCGTACTGAAATAACTCCACAAAAGTAAAGTTCATGATCATATATTTCTTATCTATTTATGTTATGATGTATCTAATAATTGTGTGTGAATGAAAACACATCACAAGAAGCAATGTACAATAAGAAAAAAATAGATGAATAGAAACATGGTTCAATATAGCTAGGAAAATTCATAGCACAGGAATGAAGAAACTTCAGTGGAGAACAGGGGAGGATCAAAATATCCCTACTGGATGGATACCTTGAGGAGCCTAGAAGAAAATATGAGGACCTGTAATGTAGATAATGAAAGGTTGGTAAAGGATAAGGAGAGGTAATCTGAGGTAAATTAAGTTATAGTGCAAATCCTCCTAGAATTATAGAGGCAAAGACAACATGATTTAGGGGCTTGTCATAGAGACAAACATATCCCTTTAGAACCAGAATATGGAGCATATGGGGAATATGGTAGCAGGTGTAGGAAGAGGCACATATTTAAAAGTGAAGACACCATGAGAGGGAATACACCATTAAGTACCCTAGAGAAAAAAACTAGCACTTACGCACATGCTTGGCAGACAAATCCTATCATGTTGATAGGACATGTTTTACTATACCTGGGAAATAATTTTAGAAATAAAGAGACAAAAAGATACAAGTTTCCCTAGGTTCATTAATATTGAATCATAGATGCAAGAAATGGAATGAATAATCCATACCATTTTTATTGAAATGATCGATGATGGCCCTTGCTATTGTTGGATGCATATTTAAAACTCATCTTCGATGCTCTGAAACAAGACCTAAAAAGACATAAAAAAATAAATAATCAAATCATATGATATACAAAAAATTCAATATAACTAATATAAGTGATCAAGAAGTATCGTACCAAACATTAAAAAAATGGGCAATTATTGTGAGAAATAAATATGGTTTGTATTAAATTGAAGAAAAGGAGAATTAAAACTAGGCCTTGATGTTGAAATACTCATTCCAATGATTATCAATCAAAACCTTGCAACCAAAAAGTATCCAATGGGTATTTGGATAACATGTAAGCATAACTCAAGAGTAAAAGATGACAACCTAGTTATCCTTGACTTCACTGTATTTATAGGGAAAGAGTGAAATGTGAGATTCATTATAAAACGGGTGAGATCCACAATGGAGGGAATGCGATACATAATGTAAGGAAAGATATCTTGGATAGAAGGAAATCAAGCCTAATCTCCACCTCTTTGTAAGCTTCCATAATAAAAGATTATTTACCATTTTTTTTACCCATGTAAGTAGATCTTTGCACCTTTAATCAAGGAAAATTGATGACATATCTATTAATTTATTATGTAATATCCAACATCACATGTTGTGAACTGATGAACCATGATGATATCCAATATTAGGGTTTTTAAGTATTTAATCCGGGATTATTATGCTCGATGGAGAGGTATTTATTCCATGTTTCTTGGGGATTTATCTAAAAAGCTAATTAGATAGCAAAAGATATGAATTTGGAATAATTTTCATGGATGTGACAAATTGATGTGTAACAAATTTTCCCTTAAATTACAAAGTTAGGAAAGGTATGGTGACTAAAGTGTTTTATCATGTAATAGTTGGAATTAAGTAATAAAAAATTGGAAACTTGCAAGTCCACAATCAATAAATCACAGTACAATATTATCATGTGATCATCACTGAGGTAGGCATTCCCATACTCAGATTCCAAGTATCTCAAATTTAAAGTATGGAAATATGAAAAGATATATATCAAAATTGAAGTAATGACCACTAGACATATATCATGGATCCATGCCATAATCATGAATAATCAAAACTCCATGCAACCTAGATGTATCAAAAAAGATCCAAAGTCCTCATCTGTATCCATCCATAGTGAAAATCTAGCCATGTGAATAAATGTCTTGAAGTCGAACATGGTAGAACCGATATGGATACAAAATTAGGGTAGTTAAAGTATTTAATCCATAATTCTTATACTTCGTGGAGAGGTATTTCTTCCATATTTCTTGGTGATTCATGTCACCAGTTCATGAAATAGAAAAATATATGGATTTGTAATCATTTTCATGGATGTTACAAATTGATGTGTAATATATTGCCCCGTAAAGTATGAAGTCAGAAAAGGTATGAAGACTAAAGTGTATTATCATGCAAAGGTTGGAATTAAGGAATGAAAAGTTATAAAATTACAAGTCAACAATCAATAAGTCGTAGTACAATATTATGAAGTGATCATCACTAAGGTAGGAATTCTCATATCCAGAGTCCAAGTATCTAAAAATTAAAGTATTGAAATATGAAAAGATCCATATCTGAATTGAAGTCATGACTAGAAGACATACATCATGGATCCATGCTATAATCATGAATACTAAAAGCTCCACACAACTGGGATGTATCAGAAAAGATCTAGAGTCTTCATCTCTATCTATATGTAGTACAAATCTAACCATGTGAATAAATGTATTGAAGTCAAACATGGTAGAAACCAACTGATTACCAACTAATGATGATAATCATTAACATATGCGAGAGAAACCACCAATAATGGAAATGTACCTCAAGGTACTCTAGTACAATCTATGAGGTGTGAATAAATGATTTGAAGTTGAACACCCATTGAATCATCCAATAAAATGTCAGTGATGAGAACTTATCATCGAAAATGACGAAACCTACCATTGAGGCATGTAGGCTCCAAGGTACTGAAAGGGGGTTTGTATATAAACTTCCTAGATGGTGTGTTACATTTGATAGGAAGTGACTTGTCGCAAGAGGAACTATCACACAAAACAAATATCAAGTTTTGAATAAACAAATAGGTGTGATTCAGGACATCCTCAGGGATGGCTAAGGCGATAAAAGGATTTAAAGTTCGCAAATTGTTTTTAACTGAGATTTAACTTCTCTTGAACATATTAGCAGATCGATAATTGAATTGGAAAAATTGGACTCAAAATATTTCCAATGACCAATATGAAGACTTTCACCAAGGTATGATAAAATGAGAGGAAAATGGATTTCCCAAACCTAACACGAAAGGGTGACAAACTGTTATGTCCAAGAGTGACTTACTTCCTTTTCAAATACAAAAGATAAATATTTCTTTCCCAATTCCCCCCACCATTATTGGAAAGCACATCTTTATTTTTACACAAGCTTGAGGATAACATATGCTTCTCATATAATCTCATCCTTTTGATGAGTCCTTCGAGGCATTTTTTATGAACCCTAGGAAGGAGTCGATCGGTCTCATCATGATTGGCAATTCCATTATATATGTTTTACAAGTCTAATGAAGAAGTCTCTCACTAACTAGAAGAAATTACCTGCTGAAGATTCCACATGGGAGGATGATTATTTCATACAAAGGCATCCAAAACTACTCAATCTTTGAGGAAAAAAACTTTTTTTTTAATATGAGGGGCATGTTGGGACCCTATAATAATAGTGTATCCCCCATATTATTATTTTGGTTCCCCATATAACCCCCATATTGTTATTGATGTGCCCCTTTTTTATTGTTGAGCCTTTACATTACTATTGTTATGTAGGACCTAATTATATTTTGACCCATTAGACTTCTATATATACCAAGGAGGTATAATAATTTGAATCATCCAAGAATTGTTCATTTAGTGGTGCAAATTAAGGGTCCCCCTCAAAGAGGCTTATTTTCAAGTCGTTGATGTATATTTTCTTCTAATTTTGTGGTTTGGTTACATAATAGTTGGTATCGATCAATTTCAGAGTATCTCATTAAATGGAAGAACTTACCTACTAGAGATTCTGCATGGGAGGATGAGTATTCATATAGAAGCATTCATAACTACTCAAGTGTTGAGGACAACACCTTTTTAAGGATAGGGGCATGTTAGGTTCCTATAATACTAGTTAAACCCCCATATTGTTATTTTTGCACCCCATAGAACCCCCATATTTTTATTGTTGTGTCCAATACAAAAATACGAAGTTGAATGGAATTATCATTTAGGGTGATAGATGAACACCATAAATAATAAGTCATGGAAATATTAAATCAGACTTCTCGAGGTTTACATTTGAATTTTGTTATATCACTTGGTAAATTTGTAGGAATTGGTGGCCATAATGGATGATGATAAATCATATCATTAGTAAGTCAAGTTAAATTTCGTATATCTAAAGTAGTGATAAGTGGTAACTGTCAGTTGAAATCAGGTTTAGGGTATTGATAACCTTCTGGATAAAGTGTAATTGTTGGAGGAGGATCCCCAAGATATGATGGAAGTAGGATAATTTGGAGGAGGAATCTAGGATATCCTGAAGCAAGTTGAGTTGTAACTGGAACTCCTTGGAAGGGTTGAAATTTTTCCATTTTAGGATAACCTTGGTATGGAATTTTGGGTACACCTTGGAAAATTTTCCCAATGGGTATTTGAGGTGTAGCCTACATAAGTTTACCAACAAGAATCTGAGATGCAACTTCAACAAATTGATCGAAATATATTTAAGATATTTCTTATATAGGTTAACCAAATGGAATATGTGGTATACCATCATAAGAAAGTTTCCAAGGAGTACCAACCATTCCATAGAATGGGAAACTAGTAAATTTTTGAGTTCCACTAGGTTGCAAAATTTTTTCCTAAGGTGTTTGACTAGGAGGTTAGTAATATCCAACATTAGGTCGCCCCCAAAATGGATGATGTGTTACAACAAGAGGTTTCCCCCCAATGGATGATATGTTACAAAAAGAGGTTTCCCCCTTGTGGGAAAATAAGGACCATAAGAAGATTCCCACCCAATAGGATAGGATCTTGTGGGAAGTTGTTATAGAAATCCTAGACCACTAGATATAGACAATAAATTAAATTATTGAGATAAAACTATTTTTACCTCTAGATGGAAATTTTTGAAATAAATACCGTTTGGGAAGTTTGAGAAATACTTGTTGGAGATGAACTAGATGGAATCTCTAAAGACCAAGTGGGAAATTTATGAAAGAAAGGACCTATAGCAGTTCCTTAAAAGGCCACAGTCAGTGAATGATACCCAATAGGTATGGAAGGTGGACTATAAATGCAGGACTTAGGACGTCCAGTAAAAATCGAAGTCATACTAGACTCAAAATTTCCACCTACAATAGCATAAGAAGCTTGAATTTTTGATGTAGATGTGATTATGGTTGGAATTGATGAAAAAGGTGAAGGAGTGCATAATAATGGTACTCTTTTGGTTGCAGTAACCCAATTATGTCTCAGAGAGCTAAGAAGATCTTGTATGAAGGGATTTTTTCTAAAGGATATGTAAGATGAATAAGATGAGGTTCTATAACTCTAGTGATGAGAGGGTTAACATGACCAAGTTTTTGAGTAATATCCTCTATACTCAATAGAAGAAAAGGGGAATTACAACAAAGGCCTTTATGTTGAAAGCCTCCTTCGAATGATACTCAATCCAAACCTTGCAAGTAAAAAGTCTCCAG
Source organism: Pinus albicaulis (assembly GCA_034641835.2). Classification (NCBI taxonomy): domain Eukaryota; kingdom Viridiplantae; phylum Streptophyta; class Pinopsida; order Pinales; family Pinaceae; genus Pinus; species Pinus albicaulis. The sequence continues at coordinate 1,617,723,619 of CM076578.1, forward strand.
TGGATATTTGGAAAACATCTAAGTATAGTTCAAGAGACATAATTGGAAACCCAGTTCTCCTTAAGTTATTTGTACTTATAGGGAAAGAGTGGAAGTTAGGATCCATTAAGGAAGGGGTGAGATCCATAATGGAGGGAATTATATCCATAATGGAAGGAAAGAGATCTAGGATAGAAGGAGCTCAAGCCCAATCTCCACTGCTTTGGAATAGATATTTTTCTTGAGGCTTCCAGAATTGAATTTTTTTTTATCATCTTTTTATTTTTACCCATGTAAGAAGATCATCGCACCTTTAATAAAGGAAAACCATGATGGCATTTCTTCTTTTATTATGGAATATATGACATCACAAGTTGTGAACTGATGACCCACAATGATCTATAAAATTAAGATTTTTTATTATTTAATCCACGACTATTATACTTCATGAAGAGGTATTTCTTACATCTTTCTTGGGGATTCATGTCAACAATTCATTAGATAGTGGAAGATATAGTTTTGGGATCATTTGAATGGATGTGATAAATTGATATGTAAAAGTGCATCACTCTGATAGACCTTCACGTTATACTACTAAGAAGCATCATCATCATCATTGTCATTGTCATCATCATCATCATCATCATCATTAGAGAAAGAGAGAAAGGGACAATATTCCAGATGAATTTAAGAAGGCCAAAGCACCTGCATTGAATGGAGAGGTGAATAAGTTTTAAGATGCAGAATCTTGGTAACTCAGAGTGAAGAATTTCTTAAAAAATCATTGTTATTATGACAACATGGAAGAAAAGGTAGCCACATATAGTTTCAAAGGGAAAGAAAAAATATGGTTGGAATATTTGAAGAATGTCAAAGGCATAATTAAAGAGTTGTTGAGTTGGAGTGAATTTTAAAGACTTCAAAAATAAATATCTATCAGATTGATACTATGATAACAAAGAAACAAAATTTTATGAGAGAAAAATGGGACAAATGTCAAATGAAGAATACATCACCAAGTTTCTGGAATTGTTGAGATATGTATCATATCATAAGGATGAGAAGGAAATTTTTCAAATTTTCATCAATGGGATGCCCATATCATGTAGAGATCGAATTGAAATTCATGAACCCAAAACATTAGATGATACCACGAAAAATATGAAGCAGTTTTATGAACAAATTTAGAACATAGTTCAAGTGTGATTGGAAATGAAAGAAAAACATGATAAATAAAAAGAAATGGCATGAGAAAAAAAAAAGGAAAATATGAACACAACCAATGTAGGTCGATCACAATAAAAATTAAGTTCAAATGAAAATGACCACTCACACCATCCTATGGAAGATAAGTGTGGGTTTGAGGCCAATGAACCCTTCTGATGTTGGAATGGTGGAGAGAATTATCGCAAGTAATATAGTGCACATCAAAAAATGTTGTGATACGAATATATATTGCATAGGAGGGTTGTACTATAGGAGATATAGCATAAAGCATACATAGAATATACACAGTTGTGGATAATTGATAGGTACACCACCAAGCATCCTTAATCAAGATAGAAGGTAAGCTTTATAATCATATTATTTTTATTTTTATTAACCATGGATCAAAATAAAACTATATCAACCCTGATCTTGTGGAAAGATGTCACCTAGCCAAAGAATTGCATGCAGAATCATGGTTAGTTAAAATATAAACATGGAGAAAAATAAGGGTGAGCCAATGGGTGAAATCATGTGCATTTGAACTTAATGGTATGCCAACAACAACACACATTAATTTTCTTTCTTTGGGTGCATATAACCTATTTCTAGGCTTACGCTGGATATATGTAAATAGGACAAAAGATCATTTTTATGCGAAGGCCATTGAATGCCTAGATGAAGTTGGAGAGAGGAAAATATTACAAGGGAAGAAAAATAATACTTTTAGTGAGGCTGATGACAACCATGCAAGCTGAAAATAGTGACAAAAAAATGTAGCCTTCTATTTTCTATGAAAATTTCCAACAATGAAAAAGCCAACAGTAGCATTGAAAAATAGGAGAGTTAGGTGTTGAAAATATATCACTTTTTGCAGCAGTATGAGGATATGTTTCTAGCAAATGTTATGGGATTTCCTCCTCATATAGAGGGATATTTCTCTATTTATCTCATTCCTAGAGAAGCACGAACATCAAAGGCATCATACATGATGATCACTCTTGATTTGGGTGAATTAAAAATATAGCTTAAAGAAATGCTAGATAAGGGCTATATAGTCCAAGTGCGAATAAAAATTATTTCACAGTAAGATTATGCATCGATTACAAACAATTAAAAAAGGTGAACATCAAGAAATGATATCTGTTGCCATGGATTGATTACCGATTTAACGAGTTCGGAGGAGAAACATTTTTCTCCATGATTGATTTAAGGTTCAACTATCACCATGTTTGCATTAAGGAAGAAGATGTCCATAGGATTTCATTCCAGACAAGATACATGCATTACTAGTTTGTGGTATTACCCTTTGGGCTTACTAATTCCACTCTGAATTTCATGTGTCTAATGAACACTATGTTGCATACTTACTAGGAAAAAATTGAGTTTTATTTATTTATTGATGAAATATTGTTGTACTCAAGGACTGAGTAAGAACATGAAAAGTGTCTTGGTACAATGCTACAACTATTAAGGGAACACAATGCTTATGAAATTATTATTAGTTGTGAGTTTTTCCAATAAAAAATACATTATTTGGGGCACATTGTATCCAAGGAGGGGATATCAATTCATCCAAAAAAGATCAATTCCATAATGGAGTGCCCAACACTGAAAAATGTAAATGGGATTAGAACATTCATGGGGTTGGTAGGCTACTACAAGAGGTTTATCAGAAACATCTCCAATATAGGTCACCCTATCACATTCTTGAAGAAAAAATGAAAGAAATTTGAGTGGAAAACTAAATGTGCAACAAGATTTAAAAATTTGAATGTGTTTCTCATTAACGCACTGATGTTAAGAATTGCAAATCCTGACAAATATTTTGGGGTTTGTATAGATTCTTACAAGGAGGGGCTCACTGCAGTATTGATGCAAGAATAACAAGTAAATTTCTATTAGTCATAAAAGCTGAAAGAACACGAGGAAAAATAGGTAACTCATGATTTGGAGTTAGTGGCCATCATCCATGCATTGAAAATATGGAGGCATTACCTCCTCGCTAGAAGATTTATGTTGATGACAATTCATGGGGGACTGAAATATTTGTTTTATCAACCTAGTTTGAATGCAAGACAGGATATATAGTTTTCCATGTATTTTTTAACATTGTATAGAAATTACCTACAAACAAGTTCTTAAAACATAAAAGTATACAATGGAGAGAATACAAATTTACACAAATATTTTCCCCTATATCCATAAACTAGGACTAGCAAATTTATTTTTCATTTTATTCCTTTCAATGTTATAATACATATATATGCATGTCAAAGAATTCATAAATCCCAATCCATTAATCCTGGATTAGAACATAACCATAGTTCCCTTGACTAGATCTAAGAAATACCATGGGCAAAAAACCATCATGCCCAAAACCATGTGAAAAACCCATGCATAAAACCATGGGTAGCCCTGCCCACCATATTTGGATCCTCCCCCCATCCTTGGGTCTACATAAAAAATAAATTCATAGGGTGCTTCCCATGACCCCATGCGTGGGGGCTACTCTCCCCCTCCAAACCTCCCAACAGGGAGGGTTGTCGCCCTCTCGGCACAATGTATAACACGTGGAGCTAGTCATGGAAAGAATATAACACACACCCAACCATACATACATAGAGAGTTCAACTTAGAAATAAATTACATCAAGGGAGGATAAAATCCTAGTTTTGAAGAATTTAGTAGAAGGATTCAATTAAATTGCATGGCATACATAAGTTTTTATGGATTGGACCTAGGAGAAAAGGTAAAAAATGCAAGGCCACATGATGAGAAATATCATCAGATAAAGGAAAAACTACAACAATATGGTGGGAGTGAAAAGGATAAATAATATTATCTCATAGATGATGGTCTAGTTAGGTTCAAGAGTAGAATATATGTGCCAAATAATTGAAGAGGATCATAATCAGAGAGCCCCATGCTAAGCCATATTTCGGCCACCGAGGTTACAAATATACTCTCATGGTCATCAAATGGTTTTACTATTGGCCTAACTTGAAAAGGGAAGTATTTGATTTTTTCTAAATGCATGGAGTTCCAACAAGTGAAGGTTGAACGTAAACATCAAAGAGGTTTAATTGAACCCATTCCCATTCTAGAATGGAAGTGGTTAGTGACCTCCATGGATTTCATTATCAGTTTTCCAAGAACATCGATACAAGATGATGTAATTATGGTGGTAATTGACAAGTTGAGAAAATTGGATCACTTTGTAGCAGTCAAATCCACCAATTCATCTAGTGAGGTGGCTCAAATATTCATAAAGGAGATTGTGAGGTTCCATGGAGTTCCCAAGAAAATAATTTTAGATAGATATTTGAAGTTGACTTCAAGGTTTTGGAGGGAAAATTTGTGGGCTTCGGGACAAAAATATCCTTCATTATAGCCTATCATCCACATATAGATGGTAAACAGAGAGGACAAATAGAATCGGTGAATACATGTTGAGGATGTATGTGATGCACTAGAAAAAGAAGTGGGATGAGTAACTTCCACTTGTAGAGTTTTGAAAATGGTTTCCAATAATTTGTAAAGATGAGCCTGTTTAAGGAAATTTATGGAAGGAGTTGCAATACACCTATAAGTTGCAGTGGTCTTATTAATAACATCCTTACTAGTCCCTATATGCTAAAATAGATGGAGAAACAAATGAAAATCATCAAAGAATTTAAAGGTGGCACAATATATAAAGAAAATCTAGGTGGATCAACATAGGGTGCATAAGGAGTTCCAATTTAGGGAACATTTTTATTTGAGATTTAGACCCAAGAAAATTTCCTTGAAGATTAGTCGCATTCCAAGTTGGCACCGTGATTTTTTGGGCCTTTTTAGATACTTGAAAGAATAGGACCAGTGGCCTATAGGCTAGCGTTACCTCCATAAATAAAATTCCATCATGTTTTCCATGTTTTCTTGCTTAAAATATATGTACAAGACTCTAATCATGTTATTTATTATTATGTGCTACAGGTGGAACCATAGGGAGAGTTTCAACTAGAGCCACTATCCATATTAGACTAGAGGAACCTCATGCTCTCGAACCAAGCAATAAAGCAAGTCAAAGTGTAGAGGGAAAATTTAGGCATGAGGAAGCCACTTGGGAAATGATTAATAAAATGTAAGCAACATATATTTTTTTATTTTTTGTTTTAATAAAATGTATAAAATTGTAAAAACTATGTAGAGCCATGTATATAAATCTCCATAAATAGTATGTTAGTTTTTAAGCATGCCTTTTGTGTTGTATATGGACGAAGAACACCGAGGATAGTGTTGTCTCGAGGAAGGGTTTGTGATATCTTTGGTTATCTTCCACTTATGTCTGCAAGGTAAATACTTATTAAAAAAAATTAGCTGAGTCAAGGGACACAAATTCTAGAGGCTCGGGAGGGTTACTTTCCTGGGATGTTTTGTAGTTTCATTACTGTAGGAAATATGAATTGTTTTATGAAAACCATTGAAGAATGGTTTGTGTGCCTTAAATGGACTAGCTTTATAAATTAATAGAGTTAAAGAATAAAGAAAAGAATCCATGCTTCCTTGGAAAAATTTACAAGGAGGAAATGATGGAAATTTATAAAGGATGGGCTATGCAGGTAGATGGGGATAGTGAAAGTAAAATTGGAAGGAAAATTAATATCGGTATGACAGCCAGCATACCCCATGAGCACTCAAAACCACATGATGGTGGACTAGAGATGAAGGGGAAATTGGAGGAAATATGAGGGAAACATTGATAATTTATGACCATGTGAAACATGAAGGAAGGTAGCCAATAAATATTGGAATAACAGACTTGTAGCTTCGAGATATCATGTTGGAAAAATATGGTTGTTGGGGAGTTTTTATTAGAATGGAAATCATTAGTAAATTGTAGAGGTTATGTGGAACATCATAGGGAACATGTGCATATCCCTATGCTAGGGACAATTGAATACATCTATAGGGAAGGAGGATTCCTACACATCTAAAACTCTCAAAGAAGGTGTATACATATCTCGGTTGAGAAACATGAGCAAAGAAATGACTCCCTTCAGCTCAGGATAAGTCTTTGTATGCCCTAGGGCAGGATTGTGGAGATGGTATTCTCTAAACTCCCTTGCCATCGGAGGTGGATAATTTATCCTTAGACTCTTGGTAAGGGATGTCCTTAAATCTCCTTTGCTTGTTCATCTAGTTTTTGTAGTGTTGGAATATATTATATTCCTTGGAAGGTAATAATGTCTTTTTATTATGTCAGAAGTTGAATACAATCTTATGTAAAAGAGTAACACATTATATTGCATATTAATTATGGAATAGTATACTCTTGTACCTATCTATTATATAAATAGGTTTTATTTTGGAGAATTATATTATCCCACATTCAATATGTGAGAGTAATTTCTCTACATCTCTGGGTATATAATAGGATCAAGGGAGCCTTTTCGATTACTATCACATCTCATATTGTGCTCATACTATTATTTGTATTAGGTTATTTGTAGTTGATATCTTTGTAATATTGCAGGAGATTTTTAGAGATAATAGAAGAAAACCTTCCCGTTGATGTATCCAAATTGGGTGAACCACATATATCTATTGTATTATTTTTCCTTGTTCTCTTTCTGTTTGTATTTATATGTTGATATGTTTTTGGTTTCTTAGATATATAGCTAGTTTAGTAGATATATTATTCTCACAGGTAGTGAGTTCTAGATTCCTTTCATTGGGAGGAACCACTTGGTACATGTTTTAAGGTGTAGGTGAAGCCTCTTGACCCCCCTAGTGTTTGATTAATGGTGGAGGAAACATGCCTCTGGACTCCTTGTGAAATTACCGATTGCTTGAATAGTTGGTTGGTCGAGGTGAGAAAATCTATGCAATCCCTATTTTAATGAATAACTGGAGTAAATCCCTTGAGAAAAAACCACCTCAGTCTCTGGAATCTAGCTAAAGGGTGACAATTGCAAGTGAGAAATGGATGCAACTTTTCTATGGTTTGGTGAATATTTGTTGTCCCAAAATCGGTTTTCGAGTCTCAATTCTAGATAAGTATCTTCATATGTAACATTTTCCATGAAATTTATAGTCATACTATTAATTTATTTTGGTATTCTTTGAATGAAAATTGTATGTTTATCCTATAATTAAAAGAATGAGGCTATGATTAGTGATTTCTTGAGGCTATATATATATATATATATATATATATATATATATATATATATATATATATATATACATAATTGAGTTTATATGTTAATATTTTTGGCTTAAGGCCTAGTTTATTTAGCCATGGTTATCTGCACAACTAAATTTATTATGTTAGTGGTGTAAGGTTAAGTATTGCACCTTAAAATGGACTCTATAATGTTAAAGAAGCCTTAAACATAAGTGCATGTCCTAAATCTATATTTTTTATAATAAACTTGTTTTAACCATAAAGAACAAAAAAAACGATTATGTTTATTCATATGTTGAAGTTAAGATGTGCTACTCATGTCATATAGTTATGAAATGGCACATAGTAGACGAATTACATGATTTTTTTTATATCAAGTATTGGTCATGTGAATCGAGATAAATATGATGTGCACTAGGTCCCGGCTAAAGTAGTTGACATCCTGATAGAATACTTTTTTAAACATATTCCAAGAAGCCATAGGCTTTTGCCGAGCAATTTAGACCCATAAAAATATGTATATATCTATATATATATATATATATACTTGAATGTTTGTGGGGTATGCAAGGATTGAGAGCAAGGAATTGACCTTGTACATACATAAAAAAGGATAAGCTAAGAGTCACATGCCTTATCCCTGAGGGTCAGGTTGTGTTGGAACAGGGTCTCCTACAAGATGCGAAACTGGTCCGATTTTGTATAATTTTGATTATATTTAGTCTAGCACAGGGGTTTGGGGTGGGAAAAAGCCCTAAAAGCATTATAATGGGTTAAATGGTAGATCTGGAATCCACAAACCACAGTTTGTATACCACAGGAAAGATTAGGCTAGATTGTTATAAATAGAGGAACATTTTGAATTGTAAGGTAAGAAGATGATGAGCTCTTCATGCGAATTGTGGCTTAGTAGATCTGTTTGGGTTTTGGGAAGGGACTCTGGCTGGCTATGTGCGCGGAGATCCCAAGTCCTACTGTGTACGCACCCTACTGCTGTGTGCGCAGGTCGGGCTTGGGTATTGTAAGAAGGAATTGACGGATTGATGAATAAGAAAGGTTGTTTGAGTAACTGAATCTATGTGCACTGTTTATGTGAATTGTTACACCATTTTTTGGTCATCTAACCTATTATCATTAGATGGACCCAAGTACACCATGTAAGACCAATTTTACCCTAAGTAAAATTGCTTTCACTATGAAAAATAACTTAATAAACCACATTTATTAGGTTGTTTATGGTCTAAATAGGAAACCCCAATAGGAAATATTAAACAAACTTATTTTGTTTGATTTTCCTCATGGAATAATTAATCAAACCATAATTTAATTATTATTCCTAGTCATGTTTAACCCAAAACAAAGAAATTAATGAGATAAACCTTTATTTATCTTATTATTTTCTAGGAATAATTATTTAAATCTTATTTAGATAATATTCCTTGTTAAATATGACCAAATCATCCACAAATAATTAAATAAATCATTATTTATTTGATTATCCTTGAACCACTTCCTTAAAAAGATAAATAAATCATTTATTTATTTATTGTTGACAAATAAAGTGATTTGACCCAAGTCAAATACTTTTTCCCTCCAACAAATATAATAAAATATTCCATAACAGGTGGATCTAGATTTGGTTAACATTATTTTAATCATGCACCAAGATCTAGAATGACCCAATATTTTGTTATAAATAGGAGGGTTTTTCCTACCATTCTTCACCTTTTGTTGCCTATTAGATCACTATGGATCTATACACTTGTTCACATTTTTCTACATTATTTGCTGTGTGAGCTCCCTTTGAGTTCTATTTTTGTGTGGGTTTTCTACACCAACAAGAGAGAGAGATTCTAGATCTGAAGTGCTGAGGACTTCCAAGAACCCATCCCATTGAGGAGAATTGGATACATCTTCTTGTTTTCCTCCCAGGTGCCCTTAATACAGAAATTCTTTCAAAAATTGTTCTTGTCTTGTCTATTGGATATATGGAGCAAACCCTTCTTTTTTATTGCTTAATGTCTTTCTATGCATAGATCTGGTTTTTTGCAGCTCTTGTCTTGATCAACTAACTACAGATCTGAAGATATTGGAAACCATCTTTGATGTTAGGGCTATTAGTTATGCGTAGCTAAAGTGGTCTTTTTTCGTACACTTCGACAAAGGATTCATACTAACATGAATCTATGGTAACTGTTGTATTATGCTTATTGTGTGTTAAGCTGCAAAAAAATTGTGTAAGTGTTTTTACTGCATCTGGATCTGTCTATTATGTTTTATGAAACATTGTGCTATTGTCTTAGAAGTATATAATTTGTTAAGCACCGTAGTATAGCTGAACTTGCACACGTAGATGCGATGGAGGCCTATAGATATGGCTTTGAAATAGGCGATCTGGTCATTATAAAGCCAGACACAGCTCTGCTTGCCTTACCTATCCTTTATTAGGGTGCGGAAACCTGGTTCCAACACCCTCCCATACTACTTCGGGTGAGACTTTGACCTGTGCAAGTAGGTCACTGCGGAAAGGGCCAGTAGTATAGGGGTTTGTTGGAAAACCTTAACCTCTAAACTTGCGTTAGGACACTTAGAGCCAAAAAATGGTTCCATTGCCGGGACCAAGAGGATTTTGAGAGGGATCGGATAATGCCAAGAAAATAATTGAAGGCTTGAGAGTAGGTATAGTTAAATGATGTCCAATTTAGACGAAAGTACAATGCAGAGTGGTAAGTACTATCGAACCAATGAAGAAGGGGATAGATCTGTATATAGCCTGCTAAGAGAAGCAGCTACACAAATTTCGCTAGCTACACCGCCGTCAGAACCACGTAAGAAGAAAACCTCACCCAAAACCCCACTAGAAGAGGATATGGAAGCGCACTTGAAATTACCTACCTTAAAGGGTGTGGGGGATGAGGACATGGACCGATTTTGGTTTTTTGTAGACTTAGTATGGACTACGAAAGGTGTGGAAACTGATACTGTGAAAAGGGATCAACTATCATTGGCTTTCGAAGAGAGAGCTCTGGAATGGTACATGCGATACCTATCTCAAAATGGAAGTGCATCTATTCAAGATATTAAGGACGCTCTGAAAAAATAATTCCAAAAGCCGAAGTCCTACTCATAGATCGTAGCCGATGTGAAATAATTCTAGCAAGGAACAACTAGGCCGGTATGGGAAGCTAATCAAAGACTAAAGAAAGCAATCAGGGAAGGAGGATTTAAGTATGATGATAGAAAACATACGAAATGATTCATTGTTGTGCTATTACCTCACCTACATCAACCTATGGGCCACCAAACCTTCAAATCACAGGAAAAATCTTTGGAATCCACCATGAAACTAGAAGCTACGCCTAGAGAAGATACTTTGGTAGGAGTACAGAAAATTCAGGAGCAGCTCAGAGCTATGCATATGGAGATTCAGAACCTACAGAAGGAACGGGGAAAAGGACCTAGCGCAGACCTATGGTGCATACGATGTAGGGAATCTGGACATATGAAGGATCAGTTCCCACTAATGGCAGATTACATGCAGGAAGGAGGACCTAGTCTAGTGCATCCAAGAGCAAGTGGAGAACCCAACCTATCACATCCAGGCTCAAGCAAATATGCGTTGTGGTGCGATGACTGCCATGTAGCAAGGCTACATGATACAAACCATTGCCCCTGGCTAGGTGCGTATGTCTCGGAGCTGAAGCAACAATGGTGCAGATTATGCTGGTCGGTAGGACATGATGAGCATAACTCTAAAAATTATGATCTAATGATAGAGTGAGGAAACTTGTATAGGGTGCAATTAGACCCTGCGTCACCCAGATCTTCCACAAAATTTGGTGGATCCCCAGCTAGGGGCAGGGGAGGTCAGGGAGGAAGCGCAGGACGAGGACATGAACAAATAATCTGTTATAAATGCAGGGAAGTAGGAAAATTTGCAAGGGATTGCCAAAATCCTGCAAGGCCATCCTAAAAATATTGCAGAAAGCTGGACCATGCGATTGGAGATTGTCCAATCTTAATAGCAAAAATGCAAGAAAAGTAGCCAATGAAAAATGTACAAAGAGTTAAGGCTGAACTACGGGACATGAATCCGAGTGCAAAGGTTGTAACCTGTAGTGGGATGACCACTAGGGACCCTCAGAAGGAAGCCATGAAGGATCCTCTAATCTGACAGGCACCTCTCAACCAAGCAGGGTTGGACCGAAACCTAGGACAAGAAACAATTAGCGCAGTCTGACAGGACATTTCTAGGACAAGGGAATCTACTGTGCAGACACCTGCGCACCTAAAGGTAGGTGACGAGATGAGACCATTCCTGCAGGCATGTGTGATGCTACTACGCAACCAATGAACCAAAGAAAACCTTCAGACATTGATAGATAGTTGCGTAGTGCAGTCCCACCTGTCTCCAGAAGTCCAAAACGTGCACAAGCTAGGCTAATATAGGAAACACACCAGTAGGGAGATGTGACTAAATACCCAAATCGGTAACTATGAAATGGATCAGGTTGTCTTATACTTGGGGTCAGATGCAAACATGCTACCTAAGAAAACTTGGCAACAAATGGGCAAACCCAAATTGGAGTGGTCCAACATCCAGTTGTGTATGGCCAACCAACAGAAGATTATAACTCTAAGGAGACTATCAAAAATCATGGTGGATATCACTAGAGTCAAGGTCTAGGCTGACTTTGAAGTAATTTAGATTGTAGATGACGTAGACCCATACCTTGCGCTCTTAGGACTAGACTAGGCCATAGATATGGGTGGTATCGTCAACCTCAAAAAGATAAGCATGGTGTTTGAAAGTAACGCGATAAGGGTAGTAGTACCATTGGACCCTACAGAAGGTTAGTGCTACACAAAGCCAGTACGCAGTGGAGAAGAGGTGGATCACATTTAAAAATTGACTACGCGGGACAAATATTGGATCAATCCCACAACGGACGAGGTACTCTGTTGGGAGGAAGACAGTGAATGCTTCTCTGACTCTAATGAGGAAATGGAAAATTGGAAAAAATGGTTGCACGATGTCTCAACGCTATGGTGTCTTCAAATCACAAGGGACTTCTACTGCATTTCCTCGGAGGTAAGAGATCTACCCCATTTTGATGAGTCCGGTAGCCTCACGGTGTTCCTAAGGACATTGGAAGCTACGATTCCAAGATAATGTAGGCTATGAGCCCTTAATATAGCTATGCCAATAACACCTGCACAATGGTGGGACACCTAGAAGGAAGCATTCCAGGATTGGGAGGAATTTCGGGATATGATGATCCTGCGGTTCGCACCCCCGACTGACATACGCACCAAGACGTTCCTAAGACTAGGAGATCCTTGTGAGCATCTGCTCACCTGGATGGACAAATGGTCCGACCGGACTACAGAAGAGTGGGTGCATCTATTTTTTCATGTCTTGGGGCCTATCCTCGTTGCATGGTATTTAGATGTGGAGCTCCTTTAGTGCACCCGCCACTGGGAGACACTAAAATATGACTTTATAGGAATGTTCGGGATAATTGGGGGGACGGAGGTGTTCGACGATGCTCTATAGGAAATCGATGCTTTTGTATTTAATGACTCAAGCCATCATGCTACACCATAAGTCCTGACATGGAAAGTACAGATGCGAGACATAGTCGGCTATCGAAGCTTGGCGATAGAGGAAGAGGAAGATAATCCTCGGAACATCTCTGTCCCGAAATCAGAGGGGGAACGTATAGTTACTGGGCCCCCACTGCAGAATTTTGATGTTACCCAACCTCTCAAGCTACACAAAATTAATATCAGGACGAAAGAACGCCCTAAGTTGGCCAAAATTTGGGACTATTGGGGTGAAGGAACCGTAGGCAAAATTGCAGAGCTACTTACTGAATATCAGGACTTATTCCCAACAAAGTTTTCCGAGCTCAAAGGAATCATGGGGGACCTGGGCGTTATGCACATTATTCTAAAACCAGAGGTACACTCCGTAAAGCAGAAGCCTTACCAACTGAACCCTAAATATAAGAAAAAGGTTAGGGAAGAAGTGGACAAAATGCTTGTTGCAGGTATCATTGAACCGATTGAACAGTCGGATTGGGTAAGCCCGATGGTTGTCCAGGAGAAGAAAACAAAGGGGGAGATACAAATCTGCATAGACCTACGCAAGTTAAATTATGCTATGTACATGACCCCTTCCCTATGCCTTTCTTAGTCGAAATCCTTGATAGCATGGGTGGACAGGAAGCATATTCCTTCACCGATGGGTTCTCAGGATACCACCATATACGAATCGCACCTGAAGATCGCAGTAAGACTACGTTTGCAACAGAATGGGGATCATTTCAATACACAGTCATGCCCATTGGTCTCAAGAATGAGTTCGTCCATAAGTTTCTAGAAGTTTATTTCAACGACTGGACGGTATTCGGCTTGGTAAAGGAGCATGTCTCCAACCTACGCATGATGTTGGATGCCTGTTGAAAGCACCAAATTTCCTTGAATATCAAGAAGTGTATTTTCTGTGTGCCTTTTGGAATTTTTCTTGGACACATAGTATGCCGAAAAGGGCTGATGGTTGATCCGGCGAAGGTGGCAGTAATTATAAACCTTGTAGTCCCAACAATGGAAAAACAACTACGTTTGATTCTCGGACACATGGGCTATTACATAAAATTCCTTCAAGGATACGCATTGATCACAACACCCATGGAAAAAATTCTTGAAAAGGATGTTTCCTTTTTTTTGGAGTGATCAGTGTCAGAAGAATTTTGAGCTACTCAAAGAGAAGATGGTCTCTACACCCATACTAATATTTCTTGATTGGTCAAAGGAATTTCACGTACACGTGGATGCATCAGGAATCGCCTTGGTCGCTGTCCTAACTTGGCCTAGGGAGGGAGATATTGATCACCCGATTGCCTTTGCTATTCAAAAACTCTTTTGCGTGGAGCGCAACTACTCCACCACCGAACGAGAAGGATTGGCTATGGTATCTGTTTTATAGAAATATCGAAACTATCTGTTGGGACGACACTTTAAGATGTTTACTAATCATTCAGATTAAAATACCATGTGAACAAGCTTGTGTTGGGGGGGAATATTTTTTCATGGTTGTTACTATTTCAGGAGTATGATTTTGAAATTATCGTCAAGCCCGAAAGGCTAAATGCAGGTCCGGTTCATCTGTCCTGCATTGAGACGGGCGAAGAACCTAATAGCTTGGAAGAAGGATTACTGGATGCATAGCTATTCACCATTAAGGTCATGGATGTACACTTCACTGATATCATTCAGTTCCTGCATAGAGGCATAGCCCCCGTAGACTATTTGGTTCAGCAGAAGAAGGAGTTGGTTACTCGGGCGGTGAACTTTACTATCATAGCCGGACAATTATACAAATTAGGTGCTGATGAACTACTATGTAGATATGTCCTGGAGCATGAACGACATGCCATCTTGGCGGAGGTGCACAAAGGCGTCGTAGGAGGTCACTATGCAAGAAAGGCAATGACACAAAATATTTTGAGAGCTGTGTTATGGTGGCCTGCCCTACACCATGATTCCGACGACTATTGTAAATCGTGCAATACGTGCTAGTGGACAGGACGATCCTCAAGAAGAGATGAAATTCCATTGCAACCTCAAATAGATTTGAAAGCCTTTGAAAAATGGGCCATTGATTTTGTAGGACCAATCAATCCCCCAGGAAGGAAGACAGGTGTGCGCTACATTATTACTACTACTGACTATGTCACTCGATGGGATGAAGCACAAGCAGTGAAGGATTGTACTGCTAATACTACTACGCACTTCATCTTTGAGAAAATCCTAATCAAATTGAGATGCCCAAAGATCCTGATGAGCGACAAAGGCACTCACTTCATTAATGAAAGGATACAAGCCCTAAATGAGGAATTCTGAATCCATCACACAAAATTACACCATATCATCCACAGGAAAACGACACAGTCGAGGCTTTCAACCAAATCCTAGAGTAGGCATTGACAAAGGTTTGGAATGCCGATCGTAGTTATTGTGACGTACACATCCCCTCTGTTCCGTGGGCCTATCAGATGACCTGCAAGAAGCTAACAGGAAGGACCACCTTTCGGATGGTCTACGGCAAGGAGGCCATTATGTGAATAGAATACATTATTCCTAGCCTACGTATTGCAGCATTTACAAATATGGTAGAACCTGACATAATGGAAGAACGCCTTGTGTAGCTTTTGGCATTGGAAGAAGATCATTTCATTGCTAACTTTCATCAACAGGTTCAGAATGCTCGCGATAAAGCTTGGCATGATCGACATATTCGCCAATAGACATTCGTAGAAGGTGACCTAGTCCTCTTATACGATAGCCAGTTTGCGAAACACCCAAGGAAATTTCGACAAAACTGGCTTGGTCTCTACACCGTTAAGGAAATCATGGATGGTGTAGCAGTCAGGTTAGCTACTCTGCGCAGTGACGTATTACCAGGCTACGTCAATGGAAGTTGGCTCAAGCCATACATGACTAAATGACTATATGGCCAGAATAATTGTCTCAGGTAGACTCAGGCCACCAGGGAGGGGGAACTGAGGCATGAATGAGATAAGGACATAGCTCTAGGGGCAATTGGCGGACCTGCGGCCACTATGACTTGGGACGAGTCACAAGATTGTGTTGGGGGATTGTTGGAACAGGGTCTCCTACAAGCTGCGAAACTGGTCCGATTTTGTATAATTTTGATTATATTTAGTCTAGCATAGGGGTTTAGGGTGGGAAAAAGCCCTAAAAGCATTGTAATGGGTTAAAGGGTAGACCTGGAATCCGTAAACCATGATTTGTGAACCACAAATCACAGGAAAGATTAGGCTAGATTGTTATAAATAGAGGAACATTTTGAATTGTAAGGTAAGAAGATGATGAGCTCTTAATGAAAATTGCAGCTTAGTAGATCTGTTTGGGTTTTGGGAAGGGACTCCAGCTGGCTTTGTGCATGGAGATCCCAAGTCTTGTTGTGTGCGGACCCTGCTACTATGTGAGTAGGTCGAGCTTGGGTATTGTAAGAAGGAATTGACGGATTGATGAATAAGAAAGGTTTTTTGAGTAACTAAATCTATGTGTACTGTTTATGCAAATATGTGGTAGTTGTTGTATTATGTGTATTCTATGTTAAGCTGCGAAAATACTGTGTAAGTGTTTTTACTGCATCTGGATATGTCTGCTATGGTTTATGCAACACTGTGCTATTGTCTTAGAAGTATATAATTTGTCGAGCACTGTAGTATAGCTGACCTTCTGCACATAGATGTGAAGGAGGCTTATAGATCTAGCTCTGAAATAGGATATCTGGTCATTATAAAGACGGACGCAGCCCTGCTTGCCTTACCTATCATTTTTCAGGGTGCGGAAACCTAGTTCCAGCACTCACCCATAGTACTTTGGGTGAGACTTTAACCTGCGCAAGTAGGTCACCACCAAAAGGGCCATTAGTATAGGGGTTTTTTGGAAAACCTTAACCTTTGAACTTGGGTCAGGATCCCTCGAGCCAACAGGTCGTGAGCCCATAAGATTGTGAGTCATAGCTGGGGAAGAATTCCAGCTCACAATAGATGACAAATATTTATTTACAAATCATTGGTCGTGATAATAACAGCCCCTACCCCCACCCATGAAATCAGTATGGGCAGGGGGGAGTACTACTTCAATCTTATCCATTGATTAATTCAAAGGAAATTAACAGCCAGGAAACTAATAGGGTCTCCACTTTGTGATGTGATGGAGGGGAGGGTAAGGTCAAACCGTCGGATGAATTACAGGATGGTGGATTGTTAGATCTCCATCATGGAACCATATGCAGAATTAAAATAGCAACGCTTGACATTGTGACAACAACAATGGAATGAGGGTGCCACATTTAATTGTAATCATTGATCCATTGTTAACATGAGTCGTTGAATGTTAGAGCTCGTGCTAGTCTGACCCAATGGCATAGTTGGGTGGGACTGCTAAATCAAAGGTCGGGTTCAAGCCCTTGAGTGAGTTCAGGGTCAAGTATACCACCAAGTCGAGGGCTTGATTTTCTTGATAAGTTAAATGTGAAGGTTTGTAGTATTTCACCGACCTCCAATTATGAAAGGAAATTTCATATCCATGTGGATTGGTCAATGATAATGGAGATGGCACGCAAGGTACCATGTGGGTTAGTACATGATTTCCATGTAGAATCAACACTGACGTGGCAGGGAGGGATAGGTCAATATTTCAAATGGTCAAATATCTTGATCAACTTGTCATATTAAGGCAAAATGTTATATTGTTTGAAAGCTCTCAAGGAGATGAACACAAAAATGTCATATATTTTAAGATATGAGGAAGTTGAAAAGGAGGGAAAAATTTAAACCCCATTTCCATGATTGTACCTTGGAGATTGATTCAAAATATTAACCCCCTCCTTCTAACTTTGGGTATGGATGGGGTTGGGATGGGGTGTGTTTACACTTTCGAAAGCAACATGCAAATCACCATAAAATTAAAGCAAGGAATTTGATGGGAACACCCTTTATTCCATCAGACTATCAACGCTCGGTTATAGCTAAGGACACCCAATTCTTATGAATCCATATGCTAAAAATTTATTTATATGTGGATCTTAGGAGGTAGGGTTTTTTTTAGTGAAGAACAAAGAAATTTTTTCAAAAGTGGGTCGATTTTAAAAAACACTAGATTGAGTGATTGTGGGTAACATGCTTACATGGGGTTTGGCAAAAGATAAGTTATAAATATTATTGATCTCCTTTTTTCTACCTATTTTGGTTTTTATAGACTTATAAAAAATCATAATATGTCCCTTAATGGAATTTGGAAGCAACTGCAACTTTCCATAAAATTTGGGACTCATTTGGGAAGATTTTGGATTCGAACTAGGGTGTTGCATATTTATAAAACCTTTCTCAAAGTTGCAGGATTTAAAATTTAATAGTGCTATCACTCAATAATTTCTCAAGGTTAAAGAAATAACTCACTGAGGTAACCACAAACCTACTTTTGAGATTAGGATCTAGCCTTCCTAATGCTCAGAGAGGGCTCTCTCTTTAAGATTTAATTTTGTTGTTTTTAGTTGATTTTAGGATAGTTATGTAAGATTGATTGGATTTTGATTTGAGTTGGTGGTGGAATTACTGATTTAGATGGATAGATGATTTTATACTTACCACTGGGCTATGGATTAAAAGTTTCAAGAAAACAGGACTGAATCAAGGTTTAAAGGAAGTGTTCACATGGCAAGCTAGCTAACTGAATTCAGATCTTTCAGGCTAGATGGTGAAATGGTTTTCAATCAGGATCAAGGAGCAATTAAGGATTCCTCAAACCGGATAATGTAGGAGATGAAAGAGATCAATCGAAACTAAGGAGCAATGAAAAAATCCCTAAACTAGATATCAGAAGAAAACATCAAAATGAAAAACAGTTTAGAACATAGTTTAATTAAACATATTTTGCGATAATATTCCTGTTATCACATTTAAATTTGAAAACATGTAAGTATGTGAAATACTTAAGAAAGTAATAATTAAACAATAGAAAGATACTTCACTGAGTGGCCCAACACACGAATCTTATAATGCAATGCCTTTATTACTCAGTCCAGTCTGTTGAATAGAAAATGTTACAATAAACCCTTAGGTTTCAAAACAATACAACTATAGAAATGTTCAGAAATCCACACACCCTCAATACCTCGAATTATGAAGTATTTATATAAAAACTAATACAAAATATCTTGTTTAACTAATCAAGATTTATTCTAGGAAACAAAATATCTGGATGCTAAAAGGGAGTGACACCTTTCAACTGATTGAAAGTTGGCACTGATTTTACTTGATTGTTGTTATCCATTGGTTTCTCTCATGCTAGTTTGTCTCTTACGTTGCATTCTTCCTCTGACTTTTCTTTTGGTATTTAAACTCTATTTTTGTTGTCGCCGTAAATTATTCTTTAAATTTACTACTTGCTCTGCTTACTCTTAAATTCAATCTTCTTTTGCCTGCCTCAGTAAACTTTGTCATCTGAATATTTATTTTTTTCTTGCTTTTATGTCTTTGGTAAAATTGGATTTTACTAAAAGACATGTTTGAATTCATATACAAATGTGAATATGTTGTTGCTAAGGTAAACATTTTTATCTATTTTGAACCATCATTGTGTAAATTTCCTCATTCTGCGCTATCTCTGATTTGATTTGATTTTCTCTTTATACACAAACTGTTGTTGAATGAGGCATTTAAATTAAAATCTGAGAATTTGGAGCAAATAGGTTTTGTGACTAGTATCAAAACTGCTTGTTCAATTTCTTGTTCTGATGATAACCTGCAAAAATAAAACAATCTCTTAATAAAACCCAAGTTTGCAGAGAGTTGAATGGGGAGGTCTATGGAATGAGTTAGAGTAATAGCTGGCTTTAATTTGGCATTGGCAATGATCTTTTGGTTTATGTAATTCAAGTAGAAATAGGAAATTACTAGATCTTATACTTTGAGACCTCTGTTGATCACAGTGGTGCAAGAGTCAATTAGTAGTTTAATGCACATTTGGAAGGAGCGAGCAAGTGGTTTGTGGTACACTAGAAAGATCGAATAGATAGTTTATCGCATAGTGTAGGAACATATTTGAAACAACGGTTGGTTACATCGTATATTGAAATGGTGGTTTTATCGCACACAGAAAAGTGGTTTAGCAGTTTGGAAAGAGGGAATGCGATGTAATTTCAGATCGCCACGTGGCAGGGGGAGAGGGTTGTGAAACCAACCATTTTGCAACCCTCCCTTGACGTTAAACATTTTGATGTCGGGGTTGCAAAATGAATTGGAAGTCATTGGATCTGATCATAGAGATTGGATGGTCAAATGAGCTATGATGGGTTCAAAGGTGGGACCCAGGATTGTATATGTGAGGTGAAATAAAATATATGCAAAGGCTTTTAATTATAGATGAGATAAATGATTAATATATATTAAAGTGGAGAACGTTATATATTAACGGAGAGTGATGTAATAGGGGATATGTATTAAATGGGTTAGGGAATACGAAGTGGAAGGATTAACATAGTAGAGGGGTTAGTAAATATACAAAGTGGGAAGTTAGGAACATATTAGGAATGATATCGGGGAGACATTTTTAAATTAAGGCCCAATAAATAATAAGCGCTACAAACCTTGGGTAAGTGGGTTTTGCTGTTTTGTTAGAAAAATTGTGAAATTAGTCAAGGGGAAGGGATTTTAGTGATGGGAAATGGGTTTTTAGCTAAGGAAAGGGGTTTAGGAATGGAAAATGGTTTATAGGAAGGGGAAATAGTTAGAATAAGGGGAAAATGGATATTAGAAAAAAGGAAAAAGGTTAAAAATGAGGAGAAAGGGATATTCTACAAGTGGGAAAGTGTTTAGAAGGATGTTAGAAATATGAGATGAACTAACTGTGCTTTCCATGTTTTAAAAAAAGTGTTTCTGCCTACCATTTATTTACCCTAAAAATTTTATTTCCTTCATTGGGTGCATTTGAGCTTGTTGACCCTTTATTTTCTTTTTAATAAAAAACTATATACTTCTAACCTTATAACTTCCAAAGACTCAGATTAAACTGATGAGATCTTTTATTCTCTACCTAACTACTGATCTACCAAGATTAAATGGTTTGGCTATATATTTATTCTCTAACTATGAACATAAAATTCAAAGCATAAATAATCAATATTAAACTATATGATTATCATGAATTATGGAATTTTGGACAAGTTGCACACAATTTTATTGAAAAATAAAATTAAACTAAAGTAGTGGCATTTGAATGTGCAACACTTCCTGAATTTATTTTTGTTTCATTTTGTGGGGTTCATACTTGATATTATTTGTTGTTATTGTTTCTTTTAGTCCTTTGATTTATCTTTTAGGAATTACCCTCTTTTATTTTTATTTTTAAATATGGGAAAACATTTGCAGAAAGCAAAGGTATGTACAATATTGCAAAATTTTACAGAGTGAATTCAAAATTATGAATCCTATTATTATAGGACCCTAACAATGGCTTCACTTGGGGATGGCATCCCCTTGTGAGATGTCAAGAAATCCATCGACTATTACCCTGATCCATTGGGCCGATCCCAAGGGTGCTCATGCTTTTGTTATATAATATCTGTGTTTCAAAAAAAATATGAAACTGAAATCACACCCTTTTTTGCAAACTGAAATATGATCTATGCTAAACTACTGCAACCTACTTACTCTAATCAGTTGTCCAACTACTGGTTAGGTAAAATGAAACAACCAATTCAACCATTCAAGCATTATATTCATTGATGGAGTTTGATGCATTTGCTTGTTTGTGATCAAAATTGAAGTTCTGCAAACCAATAGAAACTTGTCAACAAATGTAAAGATAAGGAAATACTCAATTTCCTTTGTTGACTCTAGAAACTTTAAAAAAGAATCTTCCAAAGTATATGTACAAATGTTAATCTAATCCAAACAAATAAATATTTTTTCTATATGTGCTCCATGCCATGAAACTAAACTGTTATTTCTGTACAAATTTTCAGAAATTTTTTTTGATGATATTTACACTGATAAAAATGTCTGTCTGATGAAACCTTTATCATCTCGATTTTAAATCTCATAGTTAGTTAAAGGCGAAAAACTTCGATTGCATTCATCATCCAACACATTAGCTACTGTATCATGAAAAACTTGGAAGGATTGCTGCAACCTATTTCATATAGGTTTGAATGAAACTTCATAAATTTCAATAGACTACTCATCCTTTGCTTTATAAAAAAATTCCTTTAAAAACTAAAATGCTTCAAAACATAGTGGTATTTAACTTTCCTGTGTAATTATATTAGGTATTTCAATGTAATTTGATGAATGAAATCGTGAAACTAAAGAATCATGATCAAGAGTTTCCTTGTATTCTTTGTTGTCCATAACAATACTTAAAGACTATTGATTTTTTATTTTATTAAAGTTGGCTCTGAAGAACTGAAATGAAGCAAAATAAAGAGGTAAAGATCCTTCACTTATTTCCAAAATTTCTGCACTTTCCTCTCTATAAATTATATATATCAAGGATCAATGTATTCAAACTCAAGAAATTGGATTTCTTCCCAAATTAGCTATTGATTGGTTTTCTCCTTGCAGTTAGCTTATTTAGCTTGAGTTTGGAGAATATAATTATCACCATACTGATCATACTTAGGAAAATCATTAAAATAAGGAATGCCATCAAACATACACATTAGATCATTAGATTTATCTTCCACATATTGATCTGTAAATCTATTTTCTGATCTATGGTAGTTGTGATTAACAAGGAAGAGTTTATGACCAAAAACCTCTTCTTTTCTTGCAATAAGTGGGTCATGGTGATCTTGAACAAAAAATCGATCTTTCATGGTTATGTTTTGTATCATTTCTCCTATTTTACTTACCAGAATGTCAAGTTTTACCTCTGAAGATATCAGGTGCCCTGCAATTTTGCTTTTTCTATTCTTCTGCTTTCAACTTTTCCCTTCTAATCAACAGATTAACTTCTACATCTACTGCAATGTTCTGCATCTATTCAAGTGTTGAGGGGTTTCTTTCTCTTAGCTGAAATTCTATTTCTCAATCAAATGCCTTTAGACAATGCAAGAGAGTTGAATCAGGAGGAGGTCTTATAATTTATGGCATTAAATAATAAACTTGATTAAATCTGGAAGAAAATTGTTGTATTGTTTCATTTGGTTGTCTTTTCAACTGATCATATTCTTTTATGATCAAAAAAATATTGACTTTCATTATCCATCTATCAAGGAAAAATTTGACAAACTGTTGGAAATTTGAGATGCTTGCAATAGGCAAATTCGTGAACCGACCCTTTACTTTACTCTAGAAAGAAAGAGAAAAAATCCTGATTCTAACATCATATTCATCAATCTCAAATAAGTCCATATAATTCTCGAAACCTTGAATATGTTTTTGTGCAGTGATGATTCCATTCGCTCCATCAAACTTGGGAATATATTTGTAATAGTTATCAGGAAAATCATGGAGTATAGGAGGTAATATGAGTTTCTTATATCTATGAGAAACTTTATAAGGTACAAGAATAAGTACAGGTATTGTAAGATTAGTCTTGATTACTTGAGGCTTATCAATCAAAGGATGATTATCATAAGTTTCAGAAGAAAGCTACTCAAATAGATAAGGAAATTTTATATTTACAATTTTCAAAGGAAAATAATCAAATATTAATTTAAGATCTTCTCTAAAATACATGATAGATTGAAGAATATTCTTGATGAGAAAGAACATGATGTCTTGGATTTTCATCGAAGTTAAAAGCCCAATCTTTCCATACTATTCTTTCAGGTTCATTCCTCTAGTGGAATCTTGATTTTGAAATTTATTTGGTTTTGGAGTCTCCAGGTGGATGATTTTAACCTTTGTGTGTCTGATCAGTGTCCACCATCATAGATAAGATCTGATTCTTGTATATTTTTTCTGAAGGAATAGATTGATATTCCCCAGTATGGTCACCATTATGTTATCACTCAGTAATTTCTCAAGGTTAAATAAATAAATCACCGAGGTAACCACAAACCTAATTTTGAGATTAGGATGTAGCCTTCCTAATGCTCAGAGAGGGCTCTCTCTTTATGGTTTAATTTTTTTGTTTTTAGTTGACTTTAGGCTAGTTATGTAAGATTGATTGGGTTTTGATTTGAGTTGGATGTTTAATTACTGATTTATATGGATATATGATTGCCTATTTACCATTGGGCTATGGAGTCAAAGTGTCAAGAAAACAGGACTGAATCAAGGTCCAAAGGAAGTGTTCATAGGGAAATGTAGCTAAGTAAATTTAGATCTTTTAGGCTGGATGGTGAAGTGGTTTTCAATCGGGATGAAGGAGAAATTAAGGATTCCTCAAATCGGATAATAAAGGAGATGAAAGAGATCAATAAAAACTAAGGAGAAATGAAGAATTCTCTAATCTGGATATCAGAAGAAAACATCAAAATGAATAACAGTTCATAACATAGTGTAATTAAACATATTCTACAATAATATTCCTGTTATCACATTTGAATTTGAAAACATGCAAGTATGTGAAATACTTAAGAAAGTAACAATTGAACAATATAAAAATACTTCACTGAAGTGGCCCAACACATGAATCCTGTAATGCAATGGCTTTATTTCTCAGTCCAGTCAGCTGATTTGAAAATGTTACAATAAGCCTTCAGGTTTCAAATCAATACAACTATATAAATGTTCATAAATCCACACACCCTCAATACTTTGAATTATGAAGTATTTATATAAAAACCAGTACAAAATATCTTGTTCAACTAATCAGGATTTATTCTAGGTAATAGAATATCTCAATGCTAAAAGGTAGTGACATATTTCAACTCATTAAAAGTTGGCACTGATTTTACCTGATTGTTGTTATCCATTGGTTTCTCTCAATTTGGTTTATCTCTCACGCTGTCTTCTTCCTCTAAAACTGCTTTTGATATTCAAACTCTGTTTTTGCTGTCACTGTAATTTTTTCTTTAACTTTACTACTTTCTCTGTTTACTCTTAACGTAATTGTTCTTTTACCTGCCTCAGTAAAATTTATCATCTGAATCTTTATTTTCATCTTGCTTTTATGTCTTTAGTAAAATTGGATTTTACTAAAAGACATGTTCAACTTCATGTAAAAATGTGAATATTTTGTTGCTGAGGTAAATATTTTTTATCTTTTTTGAACCATCACTATGTAAATTTCCTCGTTCTAATCTGTCTTTGATTTTATTTTATTTTCTCTGTATACGCAAACTGCTACTGAATGAGGCCTTTGAATTAAAATCCAAGAATCTGGGGCAAATAGGTTTTGTGAGTAGTATCAAAAATGTTTTCCCGATTTCTTGTTCTGATGATAACCTTAAAAAATAAAAAAATCTGCTAATAAGACCCAGTTTTACAGAGATTTGAATGGAGAGGTCTATGGAATGAGTCAAAGTAACAACTAGCTTTAATTCGACGTTGGCAATGATCTTCTAGTTTATGAAATTCAACGAGAGATAGGAAATTACAGGATCTTATACTTTGAGAAATCTCTTGATCATAGTGGTGCAAGATTCAATTAGTAGTTTAACGAACATTTGGTAGGAGCGAGCAAGTGGTTTGTGATACAATGGAAAGAGCGAATATATGGTTTATTGCACAGTGCGGGAACATATTTGAAACAATGGCTCGTTTTTTTGTATATTGAAATGGTGGTTTTATCGCACGCAGAAAAGCGGTTTAGCAGTTTGGGATGAGGAAATGTGATGTAATTTGGGATCGCCACATGGTAGGGGGGAGGGTTGCAAAACCACCCATTTCACAACCCTCCCTCGACATTAAAATTTTTTACTATCGGGGTTGTGACATGAATTGGAAGTCATTGGATCCAATGGAAGAGATTGGACGGTCGCATAAGCTATGATGTCTTCAAAAGTGGGACTCGAGATTGTATATGCAGGGTGAAATAAAATATATGTGAAGGTTTTAATTTTAGATGGAATAAAGGAGTAATATATATTAAAGTGGATGGGATTTATATATTAGCAGAGAGTATCGTAATAGGGGATATTTATTAAATGGGTTAGGGAATAAGAAGTGGAAGGATTAACATAATAGAGGGGTTAGTAAATATACAAAGTGAGAAGTTAGGAACATATTAGAAATGATATCAGGGAGGGGTTTTTAAAGTGAGGCCCGATATATAATAAGTGCTACAAACCTTGGGTAAGTTGGTTTTGCCGTTTTGTTATAAAAATTGCAAAATTAGTCAAGGGGAAGGGATTTTAGTGATGGGAAATGAGGTTTTAGCTAGGGAAATGGGTTTAGGAAGGGAAAATGGTTTATAGGAAGGGGATATAGTTAGAATAAGGGGAAAAGGGATATTAGAAAAAAGGAAAAAGGTTAAAAATAAGGAAAAAGGGATATTTTACAAGGGATAAAGTGTTTAGAAGGATGTTAGAAATATGAGATGAACTAACAGTGCTTTCCATGTTTTGGAAAAAGTGTTTCTATCTACCCTTTATTTACCCTAAAAATATTATTTCCTTTGTTGGGTGCATTTGAGCTTGCTGACCCTATTTTCTTTTTAATAACAAACTATTTACTTCTAACCTTATAACTTCCAAAGACTCAGATTAAACGAATGAGCTCTTTTATTCTCTACCTAACTATTGATCTGCCAATATTAAATGGTTTGGCTAGATATTTATTCTCTAACTATGAACATAAAATTCAAAGCATGAATAATCAAGATTAAACTGTATGATTATTATGAATTGTGGCATTTTGGACAAGCTGCACACAATTTTGTTGAAAAAGTAAAGTAATTTGAAGTTGTGGCATTTGAATGTGCAACACTTACTGAATTTATTTTTGTTTCTTTTTGTGGGGTTCATACTTGATATTCTTTTTTGTTCTTGTTTCATTTAGTCCTTTGATTTATCTTTTAGGACTTACCCTCTTTTCATTTTTTTTTTTTAAATATGGGAAAACATTTGTAGAAAGAAAATGTATGTACAATATTACAAAATTTTACACAATCAATTCAAAATTATGAATTCTAATATATATAACCCTAACAAATATTAATAGTGGAAATTTTCCAATGGAAATGAATTGGGATGTGTCAACTAAACATAGAATTTTGTGGCCAAATGAACAAAAAGGGCTTCTATAAAGGTGTTGGAGATGATATGTGAAATTATCCATGGGAACTTGAGATAAATTGAAGGAAATTGGTTATTAATTCATTTGTGAACCTACAAATTAAGGTTTTAAAATATACAATAATTAGAGTGTATCACAAAGGACTTACATAGAGGAATTGAAGGGCATAAATTGGAAAACATGCAACCTAAAGTTGCAAGGGATGATAGAATCACCCATTGTGGTACCACAATTGTACAAAACCATCATAACTATATTTTTTTATATAAATTGTATATTTTATATAAAAATATCACAAGTTTTTAGGCCTAAAATGACCCACTTCTACACAGTTTGTGGATTGACACTCACAGTAGCATTGCAAGGAAATTATCATTATGGTTAGTGCCATCAGATCAAGTAGGTTTACAGGTTTTACCTAAATTGAATCCATAAATAAGAAGGATAATGTAGTCTTGGACACTCAGATAGTAAACCATGGAAGAGGAAGCTTTGGACAAAGATTTTTGTTAGAGATTACACCATCTTAGAGGAGGGTTTTTAATCCTAAGGAGGTTCATGATTGGAGGGTGTTTCACTCACACAGAACTATGTCCTTATTGTGTTATCCTCTCTCACCTATTGTATATATGAAGGAATATAGAGTTGTATATTTTGTCATCAATGTACTCTATTCATTGTATTTTATAAGATAAGAATTGTAGAGAGGAAAACATCAGTTTCATGAGGAAACCCTACTAGTATGACATTAGGGTTCATGAGGAACCCAAAAAATAAGGAGACTGGAGAAAGATATGTTTTGTATGTTTCATGGAGATATTTATTTTGTCTAAATTTTATGTTCTCTCATGAAATGCAAGGGTTGAAACGGCATGCATGTAGACCCTATAGAAGAATACGGAGTTGGTTTAATTCATGATGATGACTATGATGGATCTTGTTGTACTACTATATTTCATACACTAATAGAATTCATGGATAGTGAAGCTAATAACTTGCATGATTTTAAAACCATGTTATTATTGGATGTGAGGCTAGGGAAATATCATAGGAAGATGAAATTGATGAGTCTTGAGCATGGTGTGATGCGTTTCTTAGAAGACAAGTTGGCTATTACATCTTTCATTATGTTCCATGGATGCTTTTTTATTTATATCAACATAAGAGTTGAAGGCCAATGATTTGAGTACACAAACCCTAACATGGACAAGTATATATGAATATTATAACTAGATTTTTCTTGTGATTCAATTTTATAATACAACACGGCTAAGGTTTGGAAACCATGAGGAACAAAGCAATGATAATGTGAATAGCATATGTGATACAAAATTATTGAAGCTAAGGGGGGACATGCTGGTTTTGATGCTAATTTTTTGTGGATATTTGATGGTGACTAGGGTTTTCACGGTTTTACCTTGTTACATTTTGAAGAGTTAGAGATTGTACCCATTTTGTTATAATTTTTTTCCTACATATTTCACTTTTTCTATATATGTATAAAGTATCCCACTATCCAAAATGATTTGATTTCAAATTTATTTTGTCATCTTACAATTTCTTCATGAATAAGTAGTTTTGAATGTTTATCATTTATGTTGATTTGATATAACATATGGTTCAAATTATTGTGCGATTTGATATATAATTTGAATATAAAAAATAAATTTCTATTACCTTATTGTAATAAAGTGATTTTAATATTTTTTATACACTTGGAGAAAATTAACCTAAATGATAAAACTTGTTTTTATTTGTTTGAGATCAAACGAGGAGCGTTCCTTGATTTATGACAATGTGAAACATGGCAAGACATGTGATCCCAAGTTTAGGGATACGAGGAATGGACATGAAACCAAGATAGAGATGATTTTAATTAACACGAAGGTCAAATACTCAATGATGTGCCCAATTAGAGAAGTCATGATTGGAAGGATACCATGACTTTTGGCACCATTCTCTACTGACTTCATGGAGTTTTGTTTTGAATTTTTTAGGAAGCCCCAAAAGGATATGTCCATTCTTAGAAAAAAAAAAAAAAACTTATATTAATTCACCTCCTTCAACAATCCAAATCGAATCCATCATCAACGTTGAAAAATTAAATTTCAAAACACTAAATTAACATACAAGAAAATTGAAACTAGCAATGTAGAGTTTTGACATCAAATAAAAAAACACTTCAGTAGTGTTATACCCACGCATTAGAACATCTTATTTGTATGTAAATGTAAAAAAACATTATTCGTACACAATATATATGCAATTTAGTTAATAAAAAAACAAGCCACATACCTCAATAGAGTTTAGATGATTTTGAACATGTAATTTATCTCTTTTTTATATCCACTTGATTTTATTCAAGCCATATATATAATCTCTATTGTTAATTATCTCCATATATATCTCATGCTTTGAATGAGGTAGGAAGTAGCAAACCTTGTGTAAGCTCTTCATAGACAAGGTTTGTAGTTGAATTTGTATACCATTGACTAAGTGTCTATAGTGATACACCACTACACCTAGTCTATAATCCATGAATACATAATCTCTATGCTTTCTTGAATTTCCATCTAGTGTAAGATATTCACCCTTAGCAATCATTAAGCTAGGTGAAAATTAAGTGGCTTCATCATTAATTAACAATGTTCCAATATTTTTCTTCCCTAGTATGCATCATTCCAACAAATAATCAGTGCCATGTTCATTTCCTTTTGGAGAAACAAATGCATATATGTGTCCTAAAAAAAGTGCAATATATGTCCAAATGCAAATTTTTAGGATCTTGATCTAAAAAATATTACTAAAAAACACAAAATCATGCAATATACGATGTAAGAGATATGTGCATGGTTGTATCGAATTAAAAATATGTTCATAGTATATTTTAATGGTTGATTCTCCCTCCTCTAGTAGGTTTTTTTCAACAACAATATGAGGGTACATTTCAAGTGATACATGATCTCATTCATCGACCCATTCTATTGGTTCACAATAATCTCATTCACCACTACTAAATGATCCATAAAAGTAAGGCATTTTTTATGTTCATATTACCAAAAAATGGTTGTTTGAGCTAGGAATTGAATAAAATGCATGAGTTACTTTTACTTTTCTACAATGATATGAATGTTCTAAATCTATTGACCAATTCCTATAAATTTCTTGGCATATGAGCTTTCTGTATTGATTTTCCCTGCTCATTTTTTCCATATGACATTAATATAAAGCACCATTGTACTATATATTTTTCATCTCAAAATAAAATTTATTTTCGACCTTCATAGTGTAGTTTTGATTCATTCTCTAGCCCCATAATGCTCACCTTTTCCATTTCTCATCTCGAAGTAGTTCCAAATATGGTGTACATTGTATTTTTTTCACAATATACTTAACCCTTGGAATACAAAAGCATTTTGAGCTATCTTCCACAACCATTTAACAAAATCCAATGTTGATCCATATATATATTTCTATATGTCAAGTGATGATAGAACATTTGAGAGTAATGATGCACATAACATACTTGAGAAATAGCAAAGTGTTCCATTGGGCTGCGATGAGAAAAAATTTGCATCTTTTGTCTTGGGGGCTGGATTTTTCCGTCTTGGGGTCTGTCTATCGGTTTCTCGACTAGTTAGCTTTTGACCGGTAACCCGATGCCCCAATTGAAAAGTCAATGGGAAAGGCTTGGAATTATGTACATGGTTTTTAATTTATATATAATATTATGTTTTATGACATGAGGCTCGTAAGTGAGTTTTATGGGGAGAGAATTATGATAGTACCTTTTAATATGTTTTATATAATTTATAATGTGCATGTGGGGGACGGATATGATAATATGATTTTATAATATATATATTTTTATATAATTGATAATATAATTGCACATTACCATTTAAATTTAAAATTTTAAAATAATTAATAAATAATGAAATTAACATTATATATACTTTAATTTTATGGGGCTTCCATATAAATTTTGTTAATGTCACCTTTGAAATGCTTTGGTTTGTTTTATTTTGAGTAATTTTTTTTTTTGGTTTTCAATTTTGATACATCCATAGTTTTCTTGACAACTTTCTGATAACAAAAATTTGGCTTCAGCCACATCATTTAAAAGTTATGATCAATTAAAAATTAGATCATTTTCATCATATATATATATATATATATATATATATATATATATATATATATCTATATATATATATATGATGAAAATGATCTAATTTTTAATTGATCATAACTTTTAAATGATGTGGCTGAAGCCAAATTTTTGTTATCAGAAAGTTGTCAAGAAAACTATGGATGTATCAAAATTGAAAACCAAAAAAAAAAATTACTCAAAATAAAACAAACCAAAGAATTTCAAAGGTGACATTAACAAAATTTATATGGAGGCCCCATAAAATTAAAGGTCTGAACACTGCAACAACAATAAGGGTTGAAGATTTACTAGAGTCATTAGTATAAAGTACTTGACTTGAATGAACAACTTGATTTGACTGTGGTTATTGATTTTCCTGAGCTTCCCTAACATTTGGTTTTGGATTCAATGGAGTAGGTAATTGATTTGGTCTTCGTGCTTCATTAAAATTCTACACTTGTTGTGGCAGGAGTAATTGTTGTTATTGTGGCCAATTCTAATATGACTGATTGAAATCTTCTATGGACCACTGATTAGAAAAATATTATAGATTGGAATAGTATTTTTTATTCTAAGTAAGTCTACAATTCCAAGGATTTTGAGTATATCGTTACCGAGGTTGTGGATTGTTAACAAATTGAGAAGACGGTAAATGTTGTCCTTGGTCGATCTAAGGATATACTAAGGTTGATTAATATTTACGGTCTTTATTTCCTCCAAGAAATTTTGGTTGAAATTGTCAAAATCATCCTTGATTAACAAAATCAACTTGCTCAACAAGTTGATAAAATTTTTTGTAAACTTTTTTCAACCATGGAAGTTGTGGAAAGTTGTTGACATTATGATTTTCAGAAAAAATAAATAAAAATAAATAAATAAATAAATAATAAAAAATAAAAAATGTTTCAAACTTCTACTACAACTAATGAACACTCATTCATAGGATGTTTCCGGGTGCATAAAGGATAGAATATAACCAAAGGTTTTTCATTATATTCTTGTTTTTTATTTGTTTGCAAAGAATCTAACTGCATAGAGAAGGAACTCAATATATCAATCTCTATATCCTCCAACAAATTCCCAATTTCAGTTATTGTTACTTCTGAACCATTCTTAGATGTAGGAACTCTTAAAATTCTTATTTCCTTACCTTTTATCATGTTTTATCTTGAGTAGTTCATAAAGAGTTTCCTAATATCTTCGTATGTGAGTTGATAAACATCCCCAATAGCTATGAGATTTAAGATCTCTATTAACTCCTCCATAACTCTTCTCAAAAATACTAACTTGAGTAACGCATCATCCAATTTTCAATTTGTTGAACGTTTATAACTGAACTAAAAACATTCAACATAATCCCCTAAAGTCTCATATGGTATTTTATTCATTCTAAATATTTCATGTCTAGTCTCTCTTGATTTGAAATAACCTTTGTATTTGGTCAGACAAGTGTTTTCCATTTATTCCAAAGTACCTATACTTCCTCCTATTAATCCCATGAACCATCCTAGAGTGACATATTTTAAAGTTGAAGGAAACAATCTCAACTTTTGGGAGTCTCTCTTATAATAATAAGTTCTGCACATAACTTCAAATTAAAATAATAAGGTATCAATATCTTATTTAGGTAGTCCATAAAATACTCGAGGAATAAAAGGGTTGGTTTTTTTCATTTTAGCATCATTTCTAATTTCCCTTATCAGAAAAGGGGGTTCCTATTCTTCATCCTCTCTATTTCCTATTCTATTTCCTTTCTCACTATCACCCATATTGAAATAAATGGAGTCTAATTCAAGGCCTATAGGTTTAAATTCTTCTTTTATATCTAG
This sequence comes from Pinus albicaulis, assembly GCA_034641835.2. NCBI lineage: Eukaryota > Viridiplantae > Streptophyta > Pinopsida > Pinales > Pinaceae > Pinus > Pinus albicaulis. Next base: position 1,617,756,688 of record CM076578.1, read on the forward strand.
TCCAAAAATATTATATTTAGGAGGCTTATAGTTGATAATTTCTTGTAATTTTTATTTATGAAGTTCGTGAGATATAGGTAGTCCCTTGTTTTAATTATTCTTTTGGAATTGGCTTTCAAGGGGATTTTGGAATAAAAAAATACCAAATTATCCATCTTTCTCCTCATTCATTTTTAATTCACTACTATAATAATTATTATTTAAAGGAATTCCAAATATTGATGTTTTCCTCAACAATAACATTAAAATGTGATAGGGTACTACAATGTTTTCATAAATGGTTTACTTTAATATCAATTCATGGTCATAAACTTTAAAAAAAATATAACAAAATATATGCATCTTTAGGATTTATGCATTTATTAATTACAAATGTGAAGAAACTAATTGTCGCTACTTACAATAATTACAATTAATTAAAAAAAATCTAGACAAGTTAATGTAACTAACAAAATCAAAATTAATTCCTATTAAAAATAGAAATTTACAACAATTCTAATGATAATATAAAAAAAAATATGGAAATAATTTTGAAAATTAATTAATATCAAAACCAATTAATCTATTTTTACTAAAAAAAAAATTATTCTAAAGTAGTGCTGCAGAAGGAAAAAAAAAAAAAAAAAAACTATAGCTATTTGGAAATAAAATGCATTAGCAGAAAACAAAGCATACTATTTAAAGTAAAATGGTATGGAAGAAAAATATAATAACATAACTAAATTCTATGCTACAATACGTGCAATAAACTAAAATGGATACGTGCAATAAAGAACATAGGTAGTACAAATGTGAAAAACAAAGGGAATTAATAGATAGAAAACGTAGAAATATATACAATCAAGAAAATATGGCCATCATGGTTGTAGAGTGACCCTTTCACTATAATCTACTAGTAGGTTTACACATTGCACTCTTCCAAGAACTAGGAACATGTAATTAATATTAATAAAGGACAATTGTATAAATCAACTGAAAAGATTTGAACAATTTGAGTTTGGTTGTCAAAGTTTTGTACAAAATCTAAGACAACCAATTGCTATTTTCTAGTGGTTATTTCCAACAATAAAGGAGGAAACCACCTTGTTTTATAGCAGTTAGTTGTATCAAAACTTATCCAGAAACAAAAATGATTTAACTACTTCCCCATAACTGCCCTACTTCAGCCTAATTTCAATCCTAGTAGATTAAAATACCTAAAGTGGGTTGAAACAAAATAGGATTGTTGATATGGTGGATAAAAAATAAATGACAGTAAAAATAAAAGTATTTAATAAAAAAAAAAACCATTGATGCTAACGTAAGTTTCAACAACAATGGATTTCTTCTTTAGAAATGTCTTTGACTATAGAGAAATTTGGTGGTATGGATGTACAAATGGTATGGTTCTTAGTGTTGTAGAAAATTTCTCTAGCATGAGTTCCATCACAAAGAACTATTCAGTTTTGTGATTGCTGAGAAGAGTGTCCCATTAAATACTTTCAAAATCGTAATCAACCAACATTAACCATAGCATGCAAAATTGTTAACTAATTATAAAATAGGCTTCTTCATTACCTCTAAATCAAATCATTATAGTTTTGATGAGTAATAAGGTAGGAGTGGATGAAAATGGACAAACAAGTGATTTTTTTAAGGAAAATGATGATATAATGATTGTAAAAGGAGTGATTGAGAGTGAAAATTTCAACACTCATTAGGATGTAAAGCAACATCTTGGAAAATTAGGGGCATGCCTAGAGGAGGAAAAAATCAGGGTAGTTTCTACATATTTGACAATGAATGCAAAGTTATGGTGGAGGACTAGGACAAATAAGATGAATGTTGGTCACATCTAGGATGCCATCACTACAAGGGAAGAAAGCAAGGAATATTTGCACAAGAAATTTGGAGCAATGGATTATAATTTGAATCTGAAGGTAATTTACTAGTCTACAAGTGTACATTTGTGAGAATCAAATCTCGTGTTGGATATTAGGCATAGGTATGATGGAGATAGGTTGTTTTCCTACATGATGGGATTTTAGCGTCTGGCACTAATAAAGGTGAGAAGGGGGAATGTCTAGAAATGTGTAGAGATTATCACGAAAATAGATACACTTTTGTATTTCCATGAAAATGATAAGATATAAGGGAAAGATTAGGGTGGTGATAAAGGTAAGAAGAAGATAGAAAAAGGGAGAGGAAAGTATTTGATAGAAGATGGACAAAAATAGAGAAGTTTAAGGAAGGATAAGAAGTCTCTTTCATGTTGGATATGTGAAGAAGTTCATATAAGAAATATTTTCCCATTAAAACAGAAGCTGAATATGATGCAACAAATAGTGAAGCCATATTTAGGGGTGATATAAGTTTTGGGTGCAATTTCTTCAAAGGAGCCCACTCCAAAGCATGATTGGAGTAGGAAGCGATTGATCTATGTGAGCTTACGTGTTGATGAGATTAGTAGTTTTATTTGATAGATTAAATTTTTAATCACAACTTCATAAGGGAGGATGTAGTGAGGATATTAATATTGCATATTTTTCTAGTGCATATGTCATTTAGAGTAGTGAACTCTCAGGATAGGACAGTTTTCATAATGATCGAACATGTTCCAAAGAACATTGGATGTTGGAGTGGGAATCTTGAATGCTAGATAATTCAATTGGAGGAATATGAGGCTATATTTAGATATGAGTTCCTAATTAGAGAGATATTTATTCATGTGCCACACTTGGAGTGATATTTCATTCTTTTGAGAGAAAATCCTGTGACTTCTCTGAGAACGTAGACCATTTCAAATGGAATTGGTGGGATTAAATTCATCTGTGTAGAAGGGATAAAAGATGATGATAATATTCTTAGGAGGTTGGACAAAATTCTTCTATAAGAGATGAGCATGATGACTAACTTGAAAGAGATGGTTTTGAGTCTCACTAGGAGGCCTCAGATGGTTGATGTCATTTTATCACACCCAATTTTGATGAATTTTTGAACATTTATGGTGATGAGGGTGAATTAATTGAGGATTATTATGATGATGGAGCCAAAACAATTTCATATATAGTATAGGATGAGGTTTAGGATGATGAGCCTTAATATAGAGAAATAAGCAAGAATCTTGAGAGATTTATGGGAGAAATATAGTCAAATGGTTGGCATAAGGATATTTAGTTAGAGATATTGATTGAGGAGAGCAAGTGTAGGTTAGGTTCATGTTCCTCTTTGTCGAGATACATTAGAGAAAAATATGGTGTTGTCATTATGGTGTGCATTGTTCCAGCTAGGCCATGTTGGCATAGGTTCATGATGGAAGCTAGCTCATGTTGCAATTGGGTTCAACCTTATGATGTAAACCCTTGTAGCGTAGTTGATGTTTGAATACCATTTATTATAACATGATTGCATCTCGTTGTGTTGACAATGGGATGATATTGTTTGCATTTATGTCATCAGTATGTCGTCAAGCTCATGATGGTTAGATGATGTCATTGGTTTGGTTGATGATTCTGCTACAACTAGATGATGCAAATGTACATGTGGTGGAGATGATGATTGGTATACTAATTGAGTTAGTAACTAGGTCCTCATCTAGGTATTCATGCTTGTGCTCATGGAAATGAATTTTTGTAGTGTGATGGCCTTATGTTTGAAGTTGGAGATGTGCTACAGAGTATTGAAGGTCTTTCATAGGTGTTGCAGCTTGTGGAGATGATTGTTGGAGAGTGGAGGACTTGTTGGCACTCTTTCCAACCTTGTTTGTTATCCATTTTAGGTAAACTTCATAGTGACACTAGGGAGACATGTATGATCCCCTTGTAGATGTTTCAAAGTTTATTTCATAGGTTTGGAGGCTTTTCCAGATGCTAGAGAAGAAAATCCAATAGGTGACAGAGGTTCGGAGCTAAAGGATTGCTTCTATACGACATCCTTTGCCTCAGTTGCATGTAGCAAAGTTTGTACATGCAGATGAAGGCCCTTGGACATTCAAATAAAGGCTTATGAATGAAACTGAAGCTTCCAATTGATTTTTTACAGTGTTATGCATGCAACTGAGTTTTTTCGCGAGAAATTCTTTGTATTCCACATGCAAACTGGATGAAAATTGGCAAGAAAATTCCTAGTGACTTCTACAACAAGTTTTAAAGGCCGGGAATGGTTTGAAAAGGTTCTCCAATTATGTGAAATCATTTAGTGCATAATTAGTGGTCTTAGTGGATTTATTTGGTCCAATTTATGCACCTTTGATCCTAGCCCAAAGCTCAAATTTTCCCTACATGTTTTATATTCTTCACTTTGGAGATTAGTGTTTGTTTATTTAGAGTGTGTGTGTGTAATAGAAGGCTCCAAAGAGTGATTAAGATTTATACCTATTGGAGAGAATAGATGCATCAATATATTAGTGTTAATGGATTCATACTGACTATATCTGATACGTGCTGCATAATTGATCAAATTTGATCTGCTAGAGTAGTGATTGTTTGGAGATTTTTTGTATGCTCTTGGATATTCTTTTTGTTGGTGACTCTCACATTTTTTTTGCAAGGTTTTATGATGTATTTGCACATATCCGTAGTGTTTTGTAATGTTAATTGTACAATGCAACATTATATTGATGTGAGGGTTTTCTAATATTCATATTTGATGTGGCCTTTATTTTTCTACAATTGAGAGAACATATTTTTGGTATTATTTTGATTAATATGATGATGTATTTATGTTAAAATTTGTATTGCATAGCTTAATAAATTTAAGTAGAAAGTATTCAGATCCAACTTGAAAATTTATGAAATTAAGTCCACATAGAGGAGAGGAGACATGACTTCATGGATGTGGAGCAGTGATTGTGAATTTTCAGCGAGAGGAAAAATTTCACAATCCAATGGTACTTGGATAGTCCAATCAGAGTTGGGTGAGGATTATTTGATTCTGGTGGGTTTCACTGGATGGTAATTCATAGATCTATGTGAGAACATAGTCTTTTGAGCTGATACGTAGAATCAAGTGTCTAGGCTGATGGGGGTTGGCCAACATTATATGAGGTCGAGTCTCCTAGATGATGAGAGTCAGAAATATATGTAAATATATATATTTTCTTAATAGAAGATTCAGAGCAGCACAATAGTAGCAAGGGTGGTATTTTTGTGATGAAGTTTTTTCCACTAGAACATTTGTGTCTTCCTATGGGTGGATTTTTTTTGTCTTGTTTTGATGATTTTCTATTAGTATATGTTGCATATTTGTTTACAATTTTATCATTTACATGCACATGATATATGTTACATTTCTAAAAAATGTGTGCTTGATTAAATATTTAGTAATTGGTAAATTTTTTTAGGAAGTTACATTATTGATTCACCCACCCCCCCTCCTCTCAGTCGTGCTAAAATATTTTCAAAATTTGGTATCACAGTGGGGCTTTGGTTGCATATTGATATTGGGATAGTAGATATGGGCTTTTTTGGTGGAAATTGAAACATTTGTTTTAGAATGGATGTCCACACTGTTGCAAATTACAAGGTATGGAGCAAAAATGTCAAATCTCAATTTTTATGTTGTGGATCTAAAATTTGGAGAGTAGTATGTGAAGGTTGTGGCAAGGATCAAATTGTAGATTAAGTTTTATAGCAGGATGCACAAGATAAATGTATAATATACAAGAATATTCATGAATATGATTTGAAGTGGTTGGTAGGGTTGAAACATGCCAAGAAAATGTGGGATGCACCATAATCCATATTTGGAGATGGTGCCAACAACAATAAGGAAAATGAGAAAAATAAAAACAAAAAGAAGAATAAGAAGAAGAACCTTCAAAAATCAAGAATCTTAGCCACAAGAGTCTCATTCTTCTAGTGCACATGATTGATCAGGAAAACAAGAATCCAAATATATAAACATTAATGATTTTCTTTTGAGTTATAATTTTGATGATTCAAATTTATATCATGTTGAAGCACATAATGAAGATGGGAATGTTATTAAGGGTCTTAGAGTTGAGATTTCTATACTAACAATGGAATGCAAGGATCAAGAAAAATAGTTGCATATCTGTGACGATAAGAAGGTCAAGCTCAAGGAAGAGGTTTTCAGCTTAACGATTAAGTTGGAAGAATCAGAAAACATTAAGGAAGGTATGAGGAAGAAATATCAAGTTAAGGTAGAAGAGGTTGAGATTTTAGAAGCTAAAGTGATTTCCTTGAGAAAGAAACATAAGACAGAGAAGAGTACCATCACGTTGGATAATTTGTTTAATATCCAAATATCACCATTAGATAAATCTGGCCTTGGATTTCAAAAGGGTAAATCTAGTTTTCATGCAGGAAAAAATGCCAAATAAGAAACCAAGAAACTTGTAGCAAAAAACACCAACAATAAAAGTGATAACCAAGCAAACAATAAGCCAATCCAGAAGAAAATTAGAAAACAAAAGAACCAACAAAAGGAAAAAGAAGAAAAACTAGCATGAGAGAAGAAAATATCAAGGAGGACCTACATTCAAAAGAGCTTTTTCTCCTAGAGATGATCGTAAAAGCTCAATTAGATTTCAAAGGAATAAAAGCCCTTTTATTTCATTGATGGATGAGATACAATGCTACAGTTGTCACAAGTTTGGACATGTTGCAGCTAACTACTAGAGTAGAACATATAGATCAAATCAACAGAAATTATGGAAATATCATTAACTAAGAACATTTTCCAACATGTGTAATTATGATTTTTATGGAACCTACTGTTACCCATGTCACCTATTTGTCCATAATGCATCTAATCGTAGATCTAAAAAATGTAGGAGAAGAACATTTCATTGAAGGTTTAGACCTATCATGAGTAACAGGAGATCTAATCTTCTTTCTACATATATTAGCCATGTGGAGGGCCACACATGTCATAATTTTGGACACATAGAAAGAGATTGTTTGTTGCCACATTACACATGCCAAAATCAACAAAAGAAAAGAGGACCTAGCAAAAAACTAGCGAAGGAATAAAAAAACAGCCAAAAGACTGTGTGGAGGAAGAAGGAGCAATATCTCTTAAGGTAGTGATGAACATTACCTTCTATATTCCATGATTATTTCATGCATATTCATATAGGACTATAGAATTCAGGAGAGGTCCACAACCTTAGAAGGATAATTTGGTCGCTTAATGAGTACGATATTATTGTATTAGCAATTGATGATTTCTTTTGAGCCTCATGCACATCCAGGTCCACAGGATCAACCTATCCCTTGGAGGTATATTGAGCTCATGTGGATATATGAATGGTATGATGTTCTCCTAGACTATTTGGAATATTATTCATTGTTTTCACTCAGTTATTTGTAGCATATTTATGAGTGTTTTCATGAGTAAAAATAAGTACATTTTTCAACCAAATATATGTTTTTAGTTTCCAGTAATAGTTGGTTGAAATTATTTTCATCTATGCATATAATGTATTCATTCTTCCAACCATGTATAGAGATTACATGTGACATGGAACATCCATGTACGATATTTTGTATGATGATTACTACAACCGTATATTTTTTATTGTATCATCATTATGTATTGGTTGAGAGTCCCATATTTATTATGATGAGTCTTCATGGTGATAAGATTGTTATGAAGGAGTATCATGTGTATGTTTTGTATCCATATGTATGGGCTAATGTTAATGTAACATTCATGATATGTCATGTATTTGAGTCATTGGTCCATACGACATGATCATAGCAGCTAGGTATTTCATTGATATACTCATGTAAAATACTCATGGAGCCATGTACTTTATTGCATGTATATATGGGTAATTTACTCATGAATCATGAGGTCATGTTATGGTCAAATATAAGGTATTATGTTACTGCTATAGCCATGCATATACAATTTATATGTAATTTAGTCATGTTCATGTGGAGTATTGGTCCACCTTGTGCTCCTTTCCTTTGGAAAGGAAGCAATGTTGTAGTTAAGTTTATGATGGAGATGATGTTGGAGATGGATTGTGTTCAAGAGGAGCATATATTTAATTCAGCCATCATTTTTGGCATTATGATCTACTTGGAGGTGTTCATGACGTTGCTCATGCTATGCTTTGATTGTTGGGGTTCTTGGCCTCATATTATGAGTAGAGAGGAGATGATAACCATTAATGTTGCTTTTATGTGGTTTATATGGAGAGTGTTGGTTCATGCTCATGCCCATATTTTTTCACTCTATATAATGATTCTCATTGATACTTGTATGATTACCTTATGTTGCTATATTGTTGCTATTGTTGGAGGTGTTATATTGGACATGATGCTCTATATGTTGATTGGTTTATTATGTTTCTTGCTACCTTTGATGTGAAAGACATGGTTTCTTTTTTATATAATTTTATTTTCAACCATGTAGAGGTCATATGCTTCAATGTTTATGCTTGAGTTCTTACTGCATATTTAGATGGAATTGTCCCTTTTACATTGATGTCTTGATGTTGAAGGGGGAGTGGTAGACGATGATGGTCTGGAGAGTTTGTGTGGTTGCCACCAATTCCAAAGGGGGATATTGTTGGCATTATGGTTTGCATGCTTCCATCTAGTTGATGTTGGGATAGGTTCATTATGGAAGTTTTCTCATGTTGGCATTGATGTCAATCTTATGATGTCAACCCTTGTAGCCTTGCTGATGTTTGGATGCCATTTGTTGTAGCATGATTGCCACTTTTTGTGTTGATAATGGGATGATTATGTTGGATTTGATGTCAATAGTATGATGTGACACTAATGATTGTCAAATGATGACATTTTTTGGTTTTATGGTGCTACTATAGGTGGATGATGCAGATCTACATGTGATGGAGATGATGATTGAAACACTAGTTGAGTTGGAAACTACATCTTCATCTTGGTCTTCATTCTTATTCTCATGGAGTTGCATTGTTGTAGTGTCATGGCCTTATGTTTGATGTTGAAGATGTGCTACAAATATTGGAGGTATGTCAAAGGTGTTTCATCTTGTGAAGATGATTGATGGAGAATGGAGGACTTGTTGGAACTCTTTCCAACCTTGTTTGTTGGCCCTTTTAGGTGAACTTGACAGTGAAACATGGGAGACATGTTTTATCAACTTGTAGATGTGCTAGAACATGTCAAAGGTTTGGAGGCTTGTAAAAATGATAGATAAGGGAATCCAACAGGAAACAAAGGTTCCAATCTAAAGGATTTTTGTTTTTCTTCATCCTTTGCCCCAGTCGCATGTAGAAAAGCTTTTGCATGTGGTTGAAGGCCCTTGGATGCTGGCAGAAAGGCTTATGCATGATACCGAAGCTTCTAGTCCAGTTTTTCAAATGTTATGCATGTGAGTGAGGTTTTCACGAGAAATTATCCACATTAATCATGTAAACCTGATGAAAATTGGCATGGAAATTCCCAGTGACATAAAGAACAAGTTGGAAAGGTCAAAAATGATTTGAAAAGGTACTCCAATGATGTGAAATCATTTAGTGCACAAGTAATGGTCTTAGTGGATATATTTGGTCTAATTTGCGCACCGTCGATCCTAGCCCCAAGCTTAATTTCACCCTACAAGTTTTATATTCTTGACTTTAAAGATTAGTGGTTGTTGATGTTGAGTGTATGTGTGTAAGAGAAGGATGAAAAGAGTGATTATTTTTCATACCTATTGGAAATCATATATGCTTCAATATATGAGAGCTAATGGATGCATAGTGAGTAGCTCTGAAGAATGTTGTAGAATAGATCGGATTTGATGTTGTTGGAGTAGAGATTGTATGTAGAATTTTTGTATGTTGTTAGATAGTGTTTCTGTTGGTGAATCTCACAATTTTTTTTGCAGGAGTTGCTCATGCTCTTGGCATATAGCCATAGTGTATTATGGTGTTAATTACATTATGCAAGATTATATTGATGTGAAGGTTTAATAGTATTAATATTTGATGTGGCCACTATTTTTCTGGAGTTGAAAGCACATGTTTGTGGTATTATTTTGGTTGATATGATGATATCTTGATGATTGAAATCATATTTCAGAGTTGAATCAAATTGAGGAGAATGTCTTGGGATTAAATTTGAAAATTTATGAAATGAGGTCCACATAGAGGACTGGAGTAGTGACTTCATGGATGTGGAGCAATGATTATGAAGTTTTGGTGAAAGGAATAATTTCTCAATCCAATTGTAGATGTATAGTCCAATCAAAGTTGGGCGAGGATCATTTTATGGTGGTGGCTTTTAGCGAATGGTTGTCCATAGATCCATGTGAGAGCATAATCTTCTGAGTTGATCAATATAATCGAGTATCCAAGATTATGGATGTTGGCGAGTAGTGTATGAGGTTGAGTATCTTAGCTAATCGGAGTAAGAAATCTAAGTAAAAATGCTATATTTTCTTAATAAAATATTTAGAGTAGCACAACACCAAGAAGGGTGGATTTTTTCACGGTGAAGGGTTTTCCACTAGAACACTTGTGTCTTCATGTGTGTAGATTTTTTGCTCTTGTTCTCATGATTTTGTCTTAGTATATGTTGCATATGTGTTTACATGTTTATCATTTAGCTGCACATGATATATGTTAGACTACTAACAAGTTTTTTATTCAATAAATTTTTAATAATGGGTAAAATTGTTAAAGACATTACACTATTAATTCACCCCCCTCTCTCAATAGTACTGAAAGGTTTCCAACATATGGAGGGGTAAATCTAGGAGAATGAGCGTCATTTATATGAACATATAGAGAATATTTTAAAGAGGAGAGCATATCTTTAGGAAGTAGAATTGGAGTATGGAGAGGTAGTCCCAAAGGCTACCGAAATACATCTTCTATGTGACATCTTGGAGATGGACTCATTGTTAATTGATCAACATGTAAAGTCCACAGAGATATGTGGAGTGCCAAACAGAGGTACTTCTTGATGAGCATATCTGAGATGACGAGTATGTGTGGATATTTTTTGGATGACATTGGTATGCAACATGTTTTCATTTACTTGACTAATGTGAGTTAATGTGGAGTTGGCACTATGATAGATTTAGCTATTTGTTTAGCTGATAACAGGAGGGGACCCAATACAAAAAATTAATACATGAGAATTCACATATTTCTAGGATTGATGTACTGTCATGATATGAGAATTATTCACATGATTCATGGATATGGGAGGTTTTTCGATGATATGATATGTCATTTTTTAGGAGTAGTCTTCTTAAGGATGAAAAACATTTGGTGGTGGATGGAATTTCAAAGGGGAAATTCATTATCGTGGATGAAACCATCTTTAGAGTGGGGGAGGATGTGAATACTTCACACTTAAGCAACCATGAGCACCAAAATTTGGACAAGTCAAGTCACTAGATGAGACAAGTATTGCACGATTTGTCAAGATTGTGTGAAATTTTTCCATCTTATTCCAAAATGACTCTAGAGCACTTAAATGGACTAATAATGCATTCGAGATAGACTGGAATGAGTGTTCCTGAGTTGAAACAAGTGCACCTGAGGTGGAAAGAGGGCACCTAAGAATGAATGAGTGTGCCTAAGATGGAATGAGTTGACCCAAACCAGGAAAAGCATGCCTGAATGAATGCATAGAATATGGAATGAGTAAACCTGACCATATTTTGGGTTAATGCAAAATTTTATAATGAAATGAGTTTCGACCCTTGGAATTAAGCATTGACACAATCACTTGACATGCCCTTTGACTCATTGTGGATGAGTATAAAACAAAAATAGAACGAATGGAATGGAGGTAGGTAAAATGGATGTGGAAACAAATAGAGAGAAGGAAAAACATATTTAAAACATAATATCAAGTCCAAACAAAGGAATGTAGGATGGATGAGGCTCGATCCGAACTCATGGAAGATAACAGTCAAACCATGGAGAGATATTCATGCTCATCTGTTGGTGGAATGAATTGAAGGTCAAGTTCTAGGGTTAGAACAAGATGTCGAGAAGAGTCTAAGATACGTTATTTACTCAACATGTCTACTCTGAGGAACCCTGTGCCATAGCTGTTAAAGGAAAGGTTGGAATGGATTGGGGTGATTTTCTCTTGTATTTGAGGACTTGGTTTTGGGAAAATAATCAGCTTCTTTATTGAAATTTTTGGAGAAGGACGATGACCTAAACCTATGTAAGTTTGAAATATTGTGTTATAATTGGAATATAATTATAATATAATTTTGAGGAAGGATAGAGGGTGCCTTTATTTACATGTGCGCATTTTGAATAGTCTTGTATTTTGTGAATCTGACATGTATTGTATGAATGTGGCATTATGTTATAGCATAATGATGATGTGATATTTTTGACTCTTATGCATGGAGGTGGAAATTAATTAAAGTTTGAGCATTATACTTGTGTTAATATTTCATATTGGATTCAACACACATAAAATATCTAACATGTGAATACGAAGTATAAGGATTAGTCGTAGTCCATGAGCCGAGTGACTTTAACATGGTGAGTGCCATTGTTAGGAACCTCACAATGCCACACACCCAGAGGGATTCGTTGCACATTAACTGAAGGAGTGATATTTGGGCATGAAAAATGTGTTCCAAAATTGTTTTTAGTGAGTTTTCAAGAGTGATTTCAAATTGTTAAGAAGAAGGAGGTACATTTTTCTTTTATTGGAAATTCCAAGATAATCTTCAGTAGAACAAGTCGATATGATTTTCTTAAAGAAACTTAACGGTATTTTGAATGAGTTTTCTAATATAATTGTTTATGATTTTCCATGTAATTTACCTCTTGTAAGAAGAATAAGTCATCATATAGACTTAATAGCTAGGTTAAATTTTGAAAATAAGGCAACAAACAAGATAAATCCACAATAAAATGAAGAAGTGGAGGGACATGTGCAGAAACTATTTGACAAGGGTTTCATTCAGAAAAATATGAGTCCATGTGCTATCCCTATAGTACTTAACCCAAAGAAGGACGTTGGATAGTGTATGTGCACTATTTAGAGAACCATAAACAAGATAAAAATGAGGTACACATTTCCTTTATACGCATTGATGATTTAATTGATTATTTGAGTTGTGTTAGATGTTTCTCTAAAATTAATATAGAAAGTGGATATTGGAAAATTCAAATTAAAGAAGGGAATGAGTGGAAAACAACCTTTAAGACAAACCATGGGTTATATGAATGATTAGTGTTGTTTTTTTTTCTGACTAATGCACCCAATAACTTTATGAGGCTAATGATAGAGATCTTGAATGAATTTATATGAGCGTTCTTCATTTTATATTTGGATAACTTTTTAGTGTACATGTAAAAAAAGGAAGATAATTTAAGACACCTTGGGTTAGTTTTAAACCACTTGCAACAAGGAAAGTTATTGGTTAGTTTCAAGAAGTGTAGCTTTATGAAAGGGAAATTGGTGTATGTGGGCTTTGTAATTTTTGATGATCGTTTAAAAATGCATCCTGAAAATTTTAAAGCTATTATTGAATGGTTTATTCCAAAAATTATTTTGGAGTGAGGAGATTTTGTGGTCTTTCCAGTCATATATAGGAAGTTTATTAAGAAATTTAGCATAATTTTCTCACCCATTGTATAAATGATAAAAGAATAAAACAACCATTCAAGTAGACTATGGAAAATAATAGGAATTCAAATTTATTTAAACAAAATTATTATAGAACAATCGGTCCTAGCCATACCAAATTTGAATAAACTTTTCTAGGTTGAAATAGATGTAAGTGGAATTTCTATTGGAATGATTTTGAGTCAAGACGGGAGATTTTTTCTTCTTTCAGTGAGAAATTAAATAGAAACACTCTTCCTATGATAAAGAATTTTATTCTATAGTTTAAACATTGAAAAATTGATACATTACCTTACGCATAAAGAATTTTTTTTTGTATACTGACAATCATACTTTGCATTTCATCAGCAACCAACCAAAATTGAATCAAAGACACACAAAGTGGGTAGAATTTGTGTAATTTTTTTACATTTTTTATTAAACACACAAGTGGATCATCAACTAAAATAGTTGATGTAGTGAGTACAATTAATTTAACTCTAAAATAATTCCAAAATACTTCTTTGGGATTAATGAGCTAAAAAATATGTACAAAAATGATGCAAATTTCAAGGAAGCATATGCATCATGTTAAAACCCGGTTAGCATGAGAAAAATAAATGGAATAGTTACATGATTCAGGAAATTTTTTGTTCAAGGAAAATAATATTTGCATACAAAAAATATCCATGAGGGAAAATATAATAAAAGAGGAGCACATTGGGGGATTGGTAGGATACTTTGGGTATGATAATACCTTTTCTTATATGAAATTAATTTTATTTTTGGCTAGTTATGTAGGCCAATGTAAAAATATTAATGGAAATATATAGACTATGTAAGTAGTCTAAAGGAAGAAGTGAGAATACACAGTTATATCACACATTTCCAATTCCAAGTAGGCCTTGGGACTCTGTAAATATGGATTTTGTTTTTGAATTGTCTCAAACCCAAAGGGGAAATGATTCAATTCATGTTGTTGTTCATAGGTTTTCAAAGGTGGAAAATTTTATTGCTAGTATAAGAAATACTAATGCTAACCATTATGGGAAATTTGGTCTTTAAAGAAATTGTAATATTTCATGGGTTACCTAAATCTTGTGTCACAAATAGATACATGATTGTAATATTGCATGGGTTACTTAGAAGAAAATTAAACTTCAATTTTATTTTTTCTCACCACCCACAAACATATGGGTAGATAAAAGTGGTTAAAAAGAGCTTAGGAAATATTTTATGGAGCTTGGTAAGTTTATGAGCTAAATTTTTTGGGAAAACAGGAGTTAAAAAGTGCTAATGATGAAGAATTTGAAACAATCATGAAAGAGTTGTAGTAAAAGGTTAAGCAACAATTGCAGGAAAAAAACACCAAGTATAAACAAATCATAGACATAAAAATGCGATAGTTTGACTTTGAAGTTGGTGACCTAGTGATGGCATATCTCAAGAAAGAAAGGTTTCTTAGACGGACATACAACAAATTAAAGGTTAAGAAAATTGGTTCATGCAATATTTTAAGAAAAATTTCTTCTAATGCTAATGAGACAAAAGTATCAAGTGATAATGGGATTTTTCCAATATTCAATCTAGCAAATCTATATCATTTTAAGGAGAGAGAGAGAATCGTAATAGATGAGCTTGAAAGTGACGAAGATCAAACCAACAAATGAAAGAAGCAATTTCCAAGGGAAGTTCAAAAGGAGATAGAAGTACCGTTTGAGAAAAAAGTAACCAAAAAAAATGGAGCTAAAGAATACTTGGAATATTTGGTGTAATGAAAGAACTGGTCAGTGTAAGAATCCATTTGTATAAGAATAATAGATATTTCCAAGTTTGGCATAATTATTGGGGATTTCATGAAAATTTATTTACTTCCCTAAGAATTTTATGTGGGAGAATATCCTAGTTAAATCATTTTTAGCTTCTTAGGTCAACCCCATTTAGTAAAAGAATTTGGTTTCCTTAAATTTTATTTATTTTATAATATTTTCCTGATAATATATTTAAGAAAATTTGTATTATTAGGAAGATGGGATGAGTGTCATTTAGTTTTTATTTAAAAAGATAGATGTGAATAATTTAGGAATTTGTTAAATGTTTCAGTAAAATAGGTTAAGTTTGTTGATACTGAATATGAGAGATTTATATAATAGTTTTTGAAAATAATTGTGTATGAAATTATCTAAGGAATATTTTGGCATGGAGAATTTAGAAGTGAATGTGAAGATGTAAAATATGACCAGAGGGAGGTTATGCACATACACTAATTTGTAATATTCATTTTTTTCTTGCGTTAAAATATTTCTTGCATATTTCTCTATGTTGTAAATGTTTAATCTTTGTGTCCGTGCTCTAGAAATAGAGCCAAATTAGATTCTCAAATTTTCTAGTCAGAGGAAATAAATTTTCATTATCAGTTCAAAGATGTATTTCTATCTTGGAAGTGTTCAATAGATCCATCAATTAATGAGGATGTAATCAAAGTCCATCACATGTTTTTGTCATTAGAGTTATTTGGGTCTAGAGTATCAAGGTTGTATAAGAGTTGGAAGCTCGCCTTTCACATAGATATTAATTGAACCACAAACAGACCTCCAACCTTCCAAATATGGCCCACAACAAAGTATAATTATACCTTCGGATTCGTTAAAAAAGGATATCCAAGTATAAAAATATATGGGCCTAGGTAAGAGGTATGAATTTCAATTGAGTCAGATATGTGGATAAAAATAAAATGAGTTATATTAGAGGTTATCCATGGTGGACCCCACTAAATTCCGCAAAAAGAATTAGATTTTGAAGATAGTGCCTAGAAGTTATCTCAGTGTAGATATATATGAGCCTATAAAGGGGAAAACTATCTATAATTGACCACCTCTAGTTTAATACATCACATCCTAATTATATCTAATAATTAACAAGTGCATACCATCGGTATTTCTAGATCCTCGATATACTCGAATTTGACTCAGGATATAGGAAGTTTGCGGATGTTCATGGAGATTGAGGTTTCAATTAGATATGAAATGAGATTTTGACTTTAGTTTCATTTTTCCACCACTTTCAAACAAAGTGAAAGACATAAAATAGATATTGAAATGTTTGAGAAGGACATCATAAGCGTATTGATCCACATTTAAAAGAGGAGAAATCAATTTAGTGAGATTATTCACATCACTAATAAATATTGGTCAACAGAAAGATAAATTTATATAGTCCTTCCTTGGTGAGGATAAATAAATTGATAAATTTATATAGTCCTTCCTTGGTGAGGATGAATAAATTGATATTTGAAGTGAAAAAATATTTTTTTCTAGTTAGGAGTAAATACTTGCATAAATTTTAATGGACAGTAACCACTACATTCTCTACACATTTAGATATTCACTCTAATTAAGTGTTGATGATGAATAATTATTGGTAGTAACTCTTGCCAAGTAAATTTATTTACATCTTATTTATATCCATTTTTTTTATGTCAGACAATTTCTTAAATTATGGTGGGAAGTCATAGATGGTAAATGTTTTATTTTACTAATTATGAGTTGTTTTCAAGAGTTTTAGTTTTGGGAGGATTTCCTCAAATATTAACGATAAAAATTCACTACACAAGTATCTAAAAATAATGCCATAAATATTGTATTTGTATCTAGAAACTAAGGAATAAATCATGTGAGGTCATTGTCCACATGGAATTATACTATGCAAATACTAAAACAATACATTAACCTTTCATCCAATCAAATGTTTGAATTTGTTTTTAATAATATTGAAAAATAAATATTTATTTTTCAATGTTAAACATTCTAACTTGCATTGATGGATGCTAAACTAATAGTGGCCCACAGAAAAATCAATTTATATAATCCTTCCTTCATAAAAGCTAATAAAAAAAAGCATATTTGAAATGAAAAGGGAAATCGTGTTACCCTTAAGGAAATTACAACGTACCATTATATATCATAAACTTATAAATGTGTATAAAAAAACTTTATAAACTATGTTATTATATAATATAATAATAAATTATAGCATATATTGCATGAATGTTTTTCTTAACTCCCTTATATTATCAACCTCAATTTCATAGTACTTGTCTTGTCCAAAAAAAAATCCGAAACCATACAAATCGAGTTTCAAAATTAGATTTGATAAAAAATTGTCATATTTGTCCTTTGAGCATAACAAAAAATTGTCATATCTGTCCTTTGAGTATGTTATTGAAAAGAGAGCATTATTTGTAATTATGATGTAGGTATTTTAAATACGCTCATTTTTCTTAGAAAATAAGGGAATTATAGCACAATTTTGAGAAACATTGGTGAAAATGTTTGGAAATCTAGGTTGCAACTTTGAGACATCAGAATCTTGAGTGCCCTAAGGATTCGTTAGGATGCTAAATCCATTTCCACCATTAAAAAATGATTCAAAAGCTTCTACAATCACAATTTCTAGAAAAAATGATCACCAATGAAAAATAGGCATCTAAAAAATAATAACCTCATTAAACAATATCATTATAATACACCAAAACAAAAATTTCCTTTTTATATCACATATTTTGACAAATTTTAAATTTGTTTCTATACATATCTTCCTGTTTTTTTACCCTTGAAGTAATGATTAGTAAATAAAACTCCAAAGCAAGGTCAAACTTATTAATCTTAAGAAGTATTTGAATTACTTAGAGCTCAAGTTCAATTATTTTTTAAATTATAAGTAGAAATCCCTTATACTTAATACATCATTACATCATTTTCAATTTCCCAACAAGGAATATAAAAATAAAAATTAAGACGTATATTAAAATACAAATAAAGTTCACAATCATTTGTAAACTAAAACTATATTATATTATATATATAAACATATGAATATATCTCTTGTTCTTGTAATAAAAAATATAAAAAATACATATGTATATGGGCTTATAATTAGATTCATTGTAGTCAACCTTGCGCTAATTAGAATGTGTTCTAAAAATCAACGTTAGATGAACCTAGAATATCCATCATGGATTCCAATGAAAGAATATATATATATATATATATACATATATATGTGGATCTAGATATATAATTGAACTTATTCTTGATAATTGTATATTGGAAGGTTTCTCATACTTCCTAACTCTCTCGCAATCCCCTCGCCCACTTTGGTTCCATTATGCACTCTCTCAGAGCTTCATTCATCATTGTCCAGCTCATTGCAACATTTGAAATATCCCTCAAGTTTAGTCATTATTATTGTCCAGCTCATAATTGCATCATATTCAATATCTTGCAAGTTTAGTCATTATTACAAACCTAACGTTAGAAAAGATATATTTGTTGAATTGAAATGATGGCGTATATAACATAAACACTTGAAATTGATTGGTATAACCAAATACGCAGAGAAAGAATAAGTAAAAACATGAAATTAAAATAATTATGAAAAAAAAGTATGTAAATATAAATCTATTTTTAATTAGACAATATCTTTAGGTTTAATTAGAAAATATATTTTAGTTCTATGTTTATTAATTTAGACTATCGTGTTATGCCTGGTTTGTAATTTTAGTGTCATTAGGCTTGCCAAAAATGTTGATGTTTTTTTTTTAAATTTCTTAAGAATAATAAATTTGGTTTTTATGTAACTTTTGTGCTAATTCACAATGACAATACTTTAACTTTTGAGAAAGTCTTCTTTTCTACAAATATCATTTTATTTTTTCTTCTTCCTCAAAAAAATACTATGCTGTTTTTTAAAGTAAATATTATTGATTTTTATACAGGAGAAGAATATATATATATAAACAAGAATACAATGATGATACTCTCTAATACATTTATAAAATATTTTATATCTGACATTAATTTTTTTCTGAATCGTAGAATTATTCCAAATGTTTTTCAACTTTTTTTTTAATTATTTTGTATTCGTAAGTGAAAAAGTGTTTCTACTTTTTGTTTATTACATCATAAAATGTTTCATCGTGATCTCTAAATTTCTTTATATTCATGAATAACAAAGTACCACATTTTGTGCAATCCTCTATAAAATGTAGCATTTACTGAACAAACTAAATTTAATGTATATTATGGAAAATGTAAATTTTATTACATATAACTGTAAAATGAACTAAATTTAATGTATAGTATGAAAAATAAATTATGATGTAAATTTTATTATATATTGTAAAATAATATTGAATTTAAATCTTTATATCTATTATTGAAATTAAATCATTTACATATATATAAATCCCTTTGTCAGACAGAGAATAACGTACTTTTTGAAGTTGATTAGGTTAGGTGGACATGATGTATAGTGTCAATAGTGTTAGGCATCTATGATCTATGCATCTATGATGGTGTAAAATTTATTACATATTACAAATAATATTTAGTTAAATCCCTATATCTATCATTGAAACTAAACCATTGACATTTATATAAATCCCTTTCCCCACACACAAAGAGAGATTAACTCACATTTCTATGAAGAAGTTGATTAGGAGTCGGTGCACATGAAGTATAGTGTCAATAATGTTCGACATTTATTTGGAACGCATTATGGGTGGACATACATCATGTTTCTTTATATCTGCATATGTCCAGGGAAATGCCTTGGAATTATGTGCTATGGCATGGGAATATAAACTAAGTACCATAGATATCTATGACTCTCATTCATCGATTTGTATTACAAAATATTGAAATATTAAAATGCATATAAATTGAAGAATTTAAAATATTATATTCCAATATATAATCACACATAAATGACATCATTATAATAT